>JASDQU010752676.1:20491-40815 GCA_032191745.1 Picea mariana | reverse complement strand
TAAGGATCTCATTGGTGCTGCTGCCATCGAAGGTCTTGCATTGCCACATTCGCCATACTGGTTAGGTCTAACTCTGGGGGGAATGCTGGGCACTGGTGCTCACGGTAGTTCCCTCTTCGGCAAGGGCAGTGCTGTTCATGAATTTGTTGTGGGCATGAGAGTAATTGTCTCGGCACCGCAAGAGGAGGGATATGCTAAGGTTGTGAACCTGACTGAAGAAGACGAAGATCTAAATGCACTGAAAGTTTCTTTGGGGGTTCTCGGCATCATTTCTCAGGTATGAATGGATTAACGTATCTGTAGAAATGAATTTTATTAATTACTGTACAATAATTGAACATTGTCTGAAATTATAATAACAGCTTTGGCCAGTAACACTAATGCGTGTGATATATTCAGTTTAATATGAGAAAAGTTGTGTATCAAAGTTGTTTTGCTTCATGTTCATGTTAAATTACTTTATTATCGACAATTATTTTTTTCATGTTTATCTTAAATTACTTTATTATCGATAATTATTTTATTATTGAAGACATAGATTTGATGGGGTGGCTGGTTATTTGGAATTATCTTATTTTCATTTTAAAAAATCCATTTTTTTTAAACTATCATATTTTTTTATAAATTTTAAATCCCTAAATCATAAATTATATATATGATTTTTTCAATATTCCATAAATCCCTTCTTAAGAGTTGATATCATAAACATTGTATAAATAAAAATGCCTTAGTCCAAGTGGTAACTTTGAAGGACGACTTATTTTTTTAGATGTGCTCTACTTTGAGGAAAACACTTTTGTAGATGGATTGTTTGATGGTAGATCTTACAGTTGAATGTTGTGTTTTCATAATTCAATATATGAATTTAATTTTATTTGAGATAGAATTTGTTTAGAAGATTTTTAATAAAATTAATCTCCACACATATTTATGTATAAATAAAAATACTTTGATAAATTAATTGTGTTAAATTTGGAAGACAAGTTCCCATATTGACATTTTAGTTTATAATAGAGAAATCAAACTCCAAGAATTAAGAAGTAGTGAAGAGACCACTTTTACCCAAAACTATGATCATCAAATAAACTTTCTGATAATTATGACTAAAAAACTGTACTATAAATAAACCTTTAGAGCAGGGATATATCTAACACATTTTGGTTCACTTAGAGTAGATCCATTAATAGAGATCTCTTGTAAGAGACCAAAAAAACTATTAAAACATTATGTTTGCTGATTTATATGAAGAAAAATGTTCATTAACCTTTGGATAAGAAATATCCAAAACTATTAAAGGGGGTCTCATACACCAATTTGGTGTGGCTTGATCATGACCTTAAAAATAGATTATTATTATTATTATTATATATTGACTCGACATAAAAAAAAAAAATACATTAAAAAGAAGAATTGCATTTTTAAATGTAACCTTTTTTCCAGTAATTCTATAATCTTTGCATATCTTTCCATGTGTAACAATTTAGCAATGGAAAAAAAATCTTCTCATTGTTTTCCTTAGAAAATAAAAACTATAATATAAAATCTATTAACTATGCTTCAACTTACTCCTAAAATATACTACAAAATCAATATTTTTAACCCACAATCATTATTGATATTCCGAAAAAAAAAAAAATATTCACCATGATCTCATACCCAACATTATTGATTTTCCATTAAAAAACTGTTAGCACCAATTCTTGTATGCGGGGTGTTTTTCCCCGATTTCAGACCCTTGATGTAGAATGTGAAGAAGTGGGGTTTCAAAACCCATCAAATGCGTTCTAGTCCAAGGTCACAGCCATGAGCGCAATAAAGAAGCGCACAAAAAATCCATTTCAGGTGGAAAATGCAAGCAGGCAAGCGAGCAGTCTGATTTCAGCGGCAAAGATCCATCTATAGAGCAAATCGACGGTCATCGGGTTTTCGGGGCTACCAAGTTGCTCGAGATTTCTCACAAGAGATAGAACCCATATTTCAAGGCAAATCTGGACCGTTCATCCAAAAGGGACACGTGGTGTGCGATTAGGCTCCTCGGTTTTTCGCCCATCGTGAATTTGAAGCACGAGGAGCAGCCTCTTCCTAGCCCCGAGACGTGAAGTGCTAAAGGCGTCCCAGACCAGGGCCCATAGTATTCCCAAGAGGATCGAGACCGTTCATCAGAAGGACACGCGGTGCAAGATCTGAGCCACGGGTGGGGCCTTTCGGTATTTTCATAGTGAAACTGCCAATATCAACTCAGCTATCTGATCCAAAGGATGTGTGGTGCAAGATCTAGTCATGTCGTCATTTTGGAATTCATTATTTCAAAGGGTGAGGGATCCTCGTCATTTCACATCTCGAAACCCCGAACCCCGAAGTGCCGAAAGTGCCCAGAGTCGGGCCCACGGTTTTGGCGCCTGGTCACAAAGGAGCAGGCCTGGAGAAGGGGCACTAATGTTTATCATGTGGCAAGGAAGATCCCGAAGCGCCGAAAGCATCTCAACCATCTATTCCACAGGGACACGTGGTGCGCGATTAGGCTTTTTGCCTTTTCGCCCATCACGACTTCGAAGCACAAGAAACAACTCCTTCATAGCTGCGAGATGCGAAGTGCCGAAATCATTTGGGACTCGGGCCCACAGTATCGTCGGAAGATCTTAGTCGTCTATCCAGAGGGATGCGTGGCGCGTGATTGGGTTATGTCGTCGTTTCTCCTATCGTAACTTTGAAGCATGAGGAATAGCCTCCTCCCAGCCGCGAGACACGAAGTGCCAAAAGCACCTTTGAAGATAGGCACAGAGTCACAACCCGTAGTCACTTGGGGGCGATAGAAAGAATTGCACAAAGGGTTGAAGCATCGAGTTTAGCTGCAGAAGGGATCAACGTGTTCTCTAGGTGCCAGTTCAATTTGATCTCAATCCTGATACCTGCTCGGAGTGAATGAAGAAGAGAGAGGGTGGTTGAAACCTTGCCTCACTCATTAATTGCAAGGCATGGATGTCCTGGCAGGAAGTCTACCCGAGATGGTCCTTCATACTAGTTTTCCCACAGAAGCCATGCCGATGTCCTTGACTCACCAGGGAAGTCTGCGCACGCTAATTCGACATTTAAGGGCTCAGCTACCCCTTAGCATGGGCCATGCAGAGTTAAGATGGTGTATGACAGAGGAGTGCATGCCAAATTTGATTGAAGAGATGCCCCATCCTGAAAGTCTAGCACGCCTCTGTTGTGCAAATTTTTCTAAGTATATGTACTCAGTTTTTCTTTTTTTTTGAAGGATCGATGGTTGAGAAAAGCTCCTGATTGTAAAAGCTTTAACGAAGCACTAGTTATTCTGGTTATGTATTAACATCTGAGACTTTTTTCCTTATGAATGTCAGATTCTTTCCATGTCTTTTTTTATACTGTATTAGAAAAACTCGAAATTGGACGATCCAGTCGAGTTGTAGCTATTATAGGATGATGTAGGTTGGATCATTGTAACAAATGTGTTGTCTCTAATCAATCTTGTGATTTTCTCCATGCTGAATGACTTGGAATTGGAGGATCCAGTCAAGTCACCCCTTTAGTTCCCCAAAACTCTGAACCAAGAGGATCTTGCATTTAGAGTTTTTCTTTTGACAACTGTTGAAAGGCCTGTTGCCCGAGGTAGTTTTGCTCACTTCTCTCACCAAGTCTTCCACCTGCTCATCTTACAATCAACTTACTAATGGAAGTTGGATCAAGACCTCCCTTGTTTTTTACATACCAGGCCCGGTTTCCTAAGTTAAGGCTATATTGTTCTGATTTCACTCACATTTGATCACCCCATTCAAAACTAAATCGTGACATAAACTGATGGGCGTCGGGCTTTGCTCCTACTGCAATCCAGGAGTGACTTTCATCGCCAACATTTCTGGCGCCGTTGCCGGGGACAAAGTTGAAGATTTTCCCTGGGTAGAACGACATTGAGCCTCTGATTCTAAAGGTGCATTAGACATCAGAGCCCTTCAAGATTACTATTGTGCACCTCGTGACTCCACTGTGGTGACTCCAAGGTATCCACATCACTATTTCAGCTCTGGCTACTATTAGCACACCTGAAATCTGACCCAGAGGAGCTCTCTCGAGAAAGTTTCAGCAGCTTCTTTCTCAGCCTAAGAAGTTTCCTGGGGTAACAACAACGTTAATATCTGGCCTTTGATGGTGAACGAGGACCAGGCATATTCGAAGCTGTGCATCTTTCACCTAGCGACTCCATGATTCGAGGATCGGTCAACGACTCCACTAACTCAATATGGAAAATATCTTAGCTCAAAGGTTGGCTTTCTGTGACTTTTCCTAGATAGTTGGTTTTCCTAATCCACTGCCAAATAAAGATGAATGGGAAGATATCCTCCCTGAATTTCAAGCAAAGTTTTCGTAGATACCAGTTGAGCATTTACTGGACTTTCATGAGGTTATTCATCAACTTAATATCATGCATGAAGATGTCCAGATTAAGCTTTTTAAGTATTCATTGAAGGGAGCCGCTCTTGATTGGTGTCGATCTCTTCCCACTACAAGCATCCATTCTTTGACAGATTTTCATACAAATTTCAATTCGTTTTGTAAAGATTACTATCTAGTTGATTGTTTGTTTGAAAACTGTTGTGAGGAGTTTTCTTTGCTTCATGAAGCCTCTGGTGGCCCTGTAGACCATGTTTGTGATGAATCTTTTACTGTAGAGGAAAGCTTTTGCTATGAAAATATAGAGGTGTTGAATGATATTAATTATGCTAGCCCTAGAACGGAAGCATCTGACATTATTTCAGATGCACATGTTCTTTTAGATGTTCATAAAGATCAACATGCCTCTTGTGAAAATTATGAGTTTATAGAGCAGATGTGGTCTATATTAGATGGCTCACCTGGGTATCAGGTTGAAGTAGATGTTCCTAGCAGCCTTGTTTACGATGATGAAGACCTCCCCATTTTTAAAAAAGAGATGGTTGTGGAGGAGGATTTTTCTCTTTTCCTTCAAGGGGTTTCTCACGATATATTTTTACCTGGGATTGAAGAGAAAAAAATTATGTATGAACAGCCAGAAGCAGCAGATACCACTGTCCCTGAAATGGATATTTTTTACGGGATCACTATTCTGGAGGAGGAACATAGAAATGAAGGTCAGCCCCTTTTTGATGAATATTATAGTGATGATGAGAAACAATCTTATCCTACATTTGATCGCTATGAAGACACTGACCGACATGACAGAAAGCAGAGCCATCCCATGGTCCCTGTTTATGATGAATACAAATCTAACCCAGGAGAGAGCCAACCAAAAGAGGAGAAAGAACCAGAGGAGAAGGATATTTTCTGTCTAGAGCCAGTCAGCGAGCAACCATCGCCTGTGAGTAGTGAGCCTACATCATTTGTCCACCCACCTATGCTTATCAGAGGTATTCAACAACATGAACAACTGTGTAGTAGAGGAGGCTGCCTGTCGCCAATTTTCTCGAATTGGCCACTCATTCTATGACCCTGTCAACAAATACATGGAGTGGCATTTCCTTTATGCCTTGGATCTTCCCACCTTCATCTTCACGACAACCCTTGAAGATGAATTAAAGGATGTAACCATTCTGATGTCCTGGTTACATCGTCTGTTATCCATCATCGACAAATTGAAGGATCTTCTATTCTGGAAGTTGCTTGAATGGCTATGGTGGAAGTTTGCTTTCACCTAGCCCCATGTAAAGAATTCTGATAGTTTAGGACTGTACATAAATAATCTCTTTTGAGCATGTATCTTGTTTTGTTTTGCTTTTACTTTTTGGCCTGTATTTTCAGTAAGGGGTTTTTGGAGCTTGAATCCATAGCCCAACAGCCAGGCACTGGGACTGCATAAGAGTTCTTAGAGCATCACAGGGATGAATCTATCGCCCATAGAGCCTAATGTTAACACCAATTCTTGCAAGCAGGGTGTTTTTCCCCGATTTCAGACCCTTGATGTAGAATGCGAAGAAGTGGGGTTTCAAAACCCATCAAATGCATTCTAGTCCAAGGTCACAGCCATGAGCGCAATAAAGAAGTGCACAAAAAATCCATTTCGGGTGGAAAATGCAAGCAAGCGAGCAAGCAGTCTGATTTCAGTGGCAAAGATCCATCTATAGAGCAAATTGATGGTCATCAGGTTTTCGGGGTTATCAAGTTGCCCGAGATTTATCACAAGAGATAGCACCCATATTTCAAGGAAAATCTGGACCGTCCATCCAAAAGGGAAATGTGGTGCGCGACTAGGCTCCTTGCCTTTTCGCCCATCGCGACTTTGAAACACGAGGAGCAACCTCTTCCTAGCCTCGAGACGCAAAGTGCCAAAAGAGTTCTAGACTCCTACCCACAATATTACCGAAAGGATCAGGACCGTTCATCAGAAGGACATGCGACGCAAGATCTGAGCCATGGGTGGGGCCTTTAAGGATTTTCATAGTGAAACCACCGACATCATCTTAGCCATCCGATCCAAAGGAAGCGTGGTGCAAGATCTAGTCATGTCAGCATTTCGGCATTCAGAATTTCAAAGGGTAAGGGCTCCTCATCATTTAACATATCGAAACCCCGAACCCCGAAGTGCCAAAAGTGCCCAGAGTTGGGCCCACGGTTTTGGCACTTGGTCACAAAGGAGCAGGCCTAGAGAAGGGGCACTAACGTTTATCGCATGGAAAGGCAGGTCCCGAAGTGTCGAAAGCATCTCAATCGTCCATTCCATAGGGACACATGGTGCGCAATTAGGCTTTTCTCCTTTTCACCCATAGCGACTTTGAAGCACAAAAAGCAACTCCTTCATAGCTACGAGATGCGAAGCATCGAAAGCATTCAGGACTCAGGCCCACATTATCGCCAGAAGATCTCAGCCATCCATCCAGAGAGACACATGACGCATGATTGGGCTATGTCGCCATTTCACCTATCATAACTTTGAAGCATGAGGAACAACCTCCTCCCAGCCACGAGACACGAAGTGTCAAAAGCGCCTTTCAAGATAGGCACAGGGTCACAGCATGTAATCACTTGGGGGTGATAGAAAGAACTGCGTAAAGGGTCGAAGCACTAGGTTTAGCTGCAGAAGGGATCACCGTGTTCTCCAGGTGCCAGTTCAACTTGATCTCAATCCTGATACCTGCTCGAAGTGAATGAAGAAGAGAGAGGGTGGTTGAAACCTCGCCCCACTCATTAATTGCAAGGTATGGATGTCCCAGTAGGAAGTTTGCTTGAGATGGTCCTCCGTACTGGTTTTCCCACAGAAGCCATGTCGATGTCCTCGACTCACCAGGAAAGTCTGTGCACGCTAATTTGGCATTTAAGGGCTCAACTACCCCTTATCATGGGCCATGCAGAGTTAAGATGGTGTATAACAAAGTAGTGTAGGGAAGATTTGATTGAAGAAACGCCCCATCCTTAAAGTCTAGCACGCCTCTGTTGTGGGAATTTTTCTGAGTATAGTTGACGTTCAACAACGTGCTACCAGATTGCTTTGGTTTCCATAAGTTAACAAGATATGGAATTGACACCCAATGTATGTTTAGATATGAAAATTTAAAATAAAGGGGTATTCATCTTGACTTAATTCTGGTTGGAATGATATTAGTCATCTTATGTGTGATTTAATTTTTCTAATTTTGTTTAATATTAAATTTTCTAATTTTTTATTATAAAAATTATAAAAATAATGAGAGTTAATTTTGGTTAGAATGATTGTTGAACATTTATGTAATTTAGGAATTTATTCCCAAGTGTAATTGTATTGGTCAAAACCTTGAGAAGGTTGAATTAATAAGCCATTATGAAAGAGCTTATTAATAAGTCATTGTGAAAGGGTTTATTGATAAGTCATGTTTTTTAGGTCTTTCACAGTATAAATAGATGTTAGATCGAGTTATATTGAAATCTTATTGAACATAAGTACAAGATAGTAGTTTTCACTTATCTAGGAGGTTATCTTGGTTCATGTCTGAGTCTCTTTGGTCTTGATTTCATGAAAGAGCATTGTATGACATTGTACATGTTGGAGGAATCTAGATTCTGGAAAGTTTGCAGATTTTCTCCCCCTTGAGGGTTTCCCTGAGGATATATCTTGTTGTTCTTTGGATATCTATATTTCAATTGTAATCCTTTTTCATAATAAATAATAATAAAAGAATATACAATATCATCTCTCTTGAAAAGTCAACATGGTATCACAGTGAGGTTGGGCCTGACTTCCTCATAGGAGGGCCCAGGAAAATGGAAAGGAAATGGGACATATGAGAGTAGATAATCCGAGTGAGTGAATTATTTTTATTTATGTAGTAGATTGTTTGTCCATCAGAGAGTTGTAATCAATGTGTGCAACACCTCAACAATTCATAGGAATCAGTATTGTACAATGTGGATGAACATACCATGAGAATTCTCAATTGTTGTCTATTGAATGAACATATTATGCGTCTTGTTCCAAATGTTGAGAATTTTCGCACTAGAGTCAGATTCATGAAGTTCTTGGCTCTTGGTGTATACTCAAATGTTACAGTTTTTTTTGGGTGGTGTAAATTGGGCATTGTGATTTTCTCAGATACTTTTTGGAGAAGTTTCATAGAGAAGAAAAAGAGCATGAGCACAGAGAATTTGTGAGAAAAATTGCCTAGTTAACTACAAGTTAAGGTTGTCACAAGGGTTTCCAGAGAGAATTTATGTGACTTTGATTGACTTGCAAGTATTTCCATTCATTATTCTCAAACCCCTCCTTTTCCATTGAACATGATCGCCTTCCGCACACACACCATAACTTCATTGTTTTCTCCTTGTTGTTAAGTGTCTGAATAGATCTGAAGATAAATCTCAAAATAGATCCACAATATTAACAAGAAATAAAAAAACCATTCATCAAAATACTGAACACAAGAAATAGTCAAAACCCTTGAGGTATAGTAACACCATATATTAATCCTTATGGAAGGATAACGCTCCTCAAGCAATACTTTCTTGTACAAATACAATATTCTTCACCATGTCTCATTACATTTCTTACACTTCTTTATATAGTTATCTCTATCTCCTAGGAACCTTCTTGAGAGTCTTCTCACATTTATTACATTTAACTACCATAGTGGGCCTTTATTAATATAGTGGACCTAGTCCCCCTTACATTCAATGACCTCCACTACCTCTCTAGCTACCTAACATTCCATCCCCCTTATGAAAGTGTTGTCCTCGATGCTTGTTATGAGGGTGGACAACCATATACCAGTGTCCCATGGATAATTGTGGACCATAATGTTGAAGAAGATTGGAGAACCAAGGTTCCATGTAGAAAGGAAAGACAACATGCTAAAGTAGTCCAACCACCATTTTAAACCTGGGTCCCATGTCCAAGTACTCATGTGAACTCCCCGCAGAATATTTGGGAACCCAATAACCAACTCAAAATGATGCTCCAAATACTGACACTTTTCATGTGGATCCAAATAAGAAGATCCATCCACATAGTGGAAAAGGGTCGTAACAGAATCTTGAAGGAATAATACCATTGTAGAATACGCAGGATGGACATTGGTAATAATCATTGGCTCTAGATTTGTCACATTGATGTTCTTTACAAAACTTATATTAGAGTCATCAAATAAAATATGAAAGTGGTTGTCATCCAAGAAATGACAACTATCGATATATCAATCATCACAATCGGCCTCAAAATAATACCAAGCATATACTTCTTGATTATATTCATCCCTGATGTCCTCCATAAGAAATATCTCCTACATGTTATCCAATGAATCTTGAATACTACAAAAACTATCATTGAGGCCGTCTCCAAGGTCATGCAATGTGAGGCCATCTACAAGGTCATCCAACGTGTCATTAAATTGGGCTTTGAATGCTTTAGTTATCTGTAGAATTTCTTTGAGGGTTTGAGAGGAAATAGCCACTGGAAACACCACATAAAATATACCAAAAGAAATATCCTAAAATAATTTATCCAATGGTATTGATCTGGTATCAATTTGGGCACCCTATAAAAAGTTATGAACTATGCAGTCCATATGTTGTCACGAAACACCTAAAAAAATAGTTGATTTTAAATCAACAATATCTTCACTTCCTGAGCTTCAATTTGCATGATTTGTTCTTTGAATTGGGTGAAATTGTAAGAGGAAATCATATCTACAATTTGTTTTTGAAAAATTCAGCCCCAGAAGCTAAAAAATCAGAAAAGTCATGTGGTCGTCTCCTGAAAAAAAAAAAACCCTAAAAATTGTAGATTTTAAAATGCAAATAACTTGACTTACCAGACTTCGTTTCAGACGATTTGCTTTTATAAATTGGGTGTTTTTCTGAGAGGAACTCATATCTACAACCATTTTTTGAAAAATTTACACCAAAACCTATATAAATCGTCTAGAATTTCGCGAACTACTTTTTTTTTCGAAAAAATAAATCTGCAAAAAATAAAAATATTTTCCCACACTTCTTGCCAAGGAAAGTGATCTGATACCAATTGTTAAGTGCCTTAATATATCTGAAGATGAATCTCAAAATAGATCCACAATATCAACAAGAAAAACTCAAACCATTCACCAAAATACTGAACACAATAAATAGTCAAAACCCTTGAGACAGGGTAACACCATATATTAATCCTTATGGAAGGATAACACTCCTCAAGGAATACTTTCTTGTACAAATACAATATTCTTCACCATGTC
The DNA here is from genome assembly GCA_032191745.1 of Picea mariana. Taxonomy (NCBI): domain Eukaryota; kingdom Viridiplantae; phylum Streptophyta; class Pinopsida; order Pinales; family Pinaceae; genus Picea; species Picea mariana. The sequence goes on along the minus strand of JASDQU010752676.1, from coordinate 30,130 downwards.
TCATTTCATTTCTTACACTTTTTTATATAGCTCTCTCTATCTCATAAGAACCTTCTAGAGATCCTTCTCACATTTATTACATTTAATTACCATATTGGGCCTTTATTAATATAGTGGACCTAGTCCACCTTACATTCAATGACCTCCAATACCTCTCTAGCTATCTAACACTTGCGATGGTGAATATGTGAGTACAGTGGCGGCTTCTTTGATGATGAAATTTATTTATATATTGAAGAGAAGGAAACTCTATCCACATCCACACCAATATTGTGTGATGTGCAAAATTCAGAGGTGGCAGATCTAGTTGTTTTCGGTGATGAGTTCTTGTGTTTTAAGGATGGTCAATGGATGTCTACCTGGCTGGAAATCAACCCTTTGTTTCCTCGAGAGCATTGGAATTTCCTAATTTTTGAAGGAATTTGTTTGTAGGGAATGGCGTCGCGGGGAATTGCCTTCGGTCGAAAAAAAATAAGACGTTTGCAAACTCGTCGTCTTGTCTTCCTCTCTGTTGATAAAATTCATTTACAAATTCAAAGAGGGAAAGTGGAAGATAATGGAGAAAGTTATAGACTAAGATAAATTTGGTTGAGTCAATAAATATGTGGCAAGGAGGTTCATGCTTGCATCATTGAAACTGGATTTGAGAAAGATGTGTTTGTTGGAAGTGTCATTGTTGATATGTATGAAAAATGTGGGAGTATAGAAAATCCATGTGAATTGTTTGAAAATATGCATCAAAGATGCTTGGCCTCATGAAATTCAATAATATTAAGATACACCATGCATGGGTATGCCAATGAGGTCTTCAAACGCTTTGAAAAAATGAGACATTATAGAATTAGGGCAAACCATATTACCTTAGTTGGTGTTTTATCTACATGCAACCAAGGGGCCTAGTGAACAAATGTTGTGAGTACTTTCACTCTATGAGTCAAGATTATGGCATCATTCCAAGAGTGGAACATTATTCTTGCATGGTGGACCTTCTTGGTCGTGCTGGATGCATGGATGAGGAAAAAAAATTAATCAAGGAAATGCCACTTGAATGTGACTCAATGGTGTGGCAGACCTTGCTTATGGCCCATAGAGTCCATGGAAATATGGAGAATGAGAATGTTGTTCATTGCTTGCACATAGGAATAAGTATTCTCGACCTCATTGATAATTGCTAGCACATCGAAGATAGTCGATTTGTTGCTTATTGACTTTATATATTTGAAATTTCTTGTGCTCTTACGAATGGGAGGATAATAATGGAATCAATTGTTCTAACTATTTTCGTTTTTTTGAGCCTTACTCTCTTTACATTTTGGACATATTACTGTGTAAATTCTTTTTCCATGAAGATGTTCTTTTTCTTGTTCTAGGAAAGTTACCATGGATACCTGACTAAGGATGAGGTATTCAGTAGATTCTAAGAGTTTAGGGCTCAGGTAGAGAACATGACAGATAAGAACATCAATATCAACACGATTATTTGGTGAGAAGTGATCTAGATAGACATAAGAAGCGGTAACAAACTCTCTGTAGTTGAGATCACATGAAGCTTGTGTCGATTTGTTGATGTGGTGGTTACCATTATGTTGTGTGCCTTGGAAAATTGAAATATTGTCACAGAGTCACAGAGGGAGCATCCAGTGAGGTAGACTGGACAATTAGGGTTTTGAGTGAAAAAGGGAGTTGGGGTATGAGTTCAATATGAAGGATCTTGGTCTGATGCACTATTAGTTGGGAATGGAAGTATAAAAAAATCTTAGTTAAATCTTCTAGATCAAGGGAAATATGTAGTGGAAATCTTGAAGAGGTTTGGGATATTGTATTGCAAGGAAATGGCTACACCTATGGTATCAAATCTAAAGTTACTACAATATATGACTTCATAGGCTGTGGATGCTACATTATACAGGAATATTGTTGGATCATTGTTGTATTTGACGAATACACAACCAGATATATGTTTTGTTGTGAAGACCCTAAGTCAGTACATGGTTGACCCCAAACATGTTCATTTGATTGCAGTAAAACATGTGATGAGGTACCTTTAAAGGTACAGTGGATTATGGGCTCAAGTATGTTGCAAATAGTGAGATTAGTCTACTTGGATATTCAGATTCATATTGGGCTGGTAGTGTTGCAAATTGTAAAAGTACATTAGGATGTTTCTTCACTTTGGGATCTGGTATTATTTCATGGATCAGTAATATGTAGTCATGTGTAGCACTCAATACCAATGAGGCAGAGTATGTGGTAGCATCTATAGCAATTCGCAAAGCAGTAAGGATTCAAAAATTGTTGACTAGATTATTCGATACTGTGATGGAGGTGACCTGTATCTTGTGCGAAAACCAGGGTTGTATAAATTATCAAACAACCTCATGTTTCATGATAATTCAAAGCATATCGAAATTAGGTATCACAACTATATCAGGGATATAGTGCATAAGGGAGTAGTGAGGCTCCAATACGTGTTTATCGATGAGCATGTTGCAGATGTGCTGACAAAGTCATTATCAAGGACAAAGTTCGAGTACTTTAGGGACAAGCCTGGCGTAGTCCCTCTTTAGGGGGAGTGATGACTTCAAATGTTATCACAGGGAGTCGATGTCATGATGACATGTTGTAGCTATTGGAGAGCTACCCACTGGCCCTTGATGGATATTGAAGAGATGAGGTACAGATATTGTCGTAGGGTACTAGATGTCATGCATAAGATATCCAATTTTTCTGTGGGAAACTGGATAGTCTCATGATGACATGTTGTAGCTATTGAAAATCTACCCACTGGCCCTGGATGCGTGTTTTGAAGTCACTATGAATTTTCTGTGATGTATAGATTCATGTGTCCTACAGTCGATGGTCATGAGCTCGTGTGCATTGAGACAATATTAGAGATTGTGTCGAATAGAATACCTTTCTCATTAAGAGGGAGTGTTGATATTTTATGCCATTTCGAAAGTTATTCCTAAGTGTAATTGTACTGCTCATAACCTCGAGAAGGTTGAATTGATAATTCAATATCAAAGGGTTTATTAATAATTCACTATGAAAGGGTTTATTGATAAGTTGTGTCTTTTAGGTATTTTAGAGTATAAATAGAGGTTATATCGAGGCTGTGGATTTAGCTACAATACCTTATTTAGAGTTTGATCAACTCTAGATAAGAAACTGGAGCATGTGACCAAATTGTTTTGGAGAACTGTAGAAGCATATCCAGAGACAAGTGATTCTTTACTTATACATGATATGAAAATATGTTATGTAATGAGCTAGTACATGAGGGAACTTGAGGGAACTTGTGTTTTCTTGAGTGAAATTGAACTCCTAAGTGTAACATGACTGGACAAGTCATATGCATGTTGAATGAATGACAAGTAAATATGTTCTCAGTATAAGCGACATAGCATGCATGGGTTTAACTTAAGTAATTATCAATTAAGGCAACTTGAGTGAATATCAACTTAAGCAATATATAGCTAACTAGAATAATTATGAAGTTAAACTAAATAAAGTTAAATAAATGAATATTTAACGGAGATAAATAATTAAACTAAAGAAATAAGTTAAATAATTCAAGTTGAGCAAACTTGAATAAATATTAATTTTAATGTAAATAATTATTAAGTTAAGTAATTATTGAGTTATATAATTAATGAGTTAAAATTAATTATTCAATTAATAACTTGAGTGACTCTCAAGTTAAGTCATAAATTAAGTTAACTAATTATAAGTTAAGTAATTAGTAAATTAAGGAATCATAGCGACTTCTAAGAGAAGAAGACCTTAACTCATAACTAACTAATGGAGATCTAAGCTAACTACAATTAATATCTTCTTGGAAGTTGAGTATTTGGTAATAAAAGGAACCTCTAGGTAAAGCATAAAGATTGTTTATACAGAGAGCAAGAGAAGAGTTTCATTGTAATAGGGTTTAGCATGGGAAGAAGGATGAAACCTTATACTACTTTCACAACCTTCCATTGCATGTGTTTGAGGTTTCTTATTCTGCAGAAATCAAATTGGATCTAGAAGAACATATTAGTCAGTTCATCAAGCATACCCTCTTGGTCTTTGTAAATCCATAAAGGACATTGTGTCTGCTGCTAGATCATATATTTGCAAATAAGAAAGATCACTTGTTACTGGGGTTTTTCTATTTGGTTTTCCCCAGGGTAAATCTTGTGTACTATGGATGAATAGTTATGGAAAGATTCTATTATGGTAAATGTGCATTTCAGTTTTAAATTCTAATTCAAGTACAATGCTAATTTTTAAAAGCTAATGAGATCTAAATATTTCCATAAAACTAACATGGTATCAAAGCACAAGGTGTGAAGTAACTGAATTTTTGCAACAACTTATCGCTCATCCAAGGTTTGTTAAAGCACATTACAGATCAACACACAAGAATGACATCCATCTTAGTGAAATCTTAAAGACAGGCTTGAAGACACATCAAACTTTAATGTCTGGAAAGATAGAATCCTGAATATCCTAGAAGAGCATGATTTGGATGCATTTGTTACTGTCATATTAGAGGAGCCTACTAAAAACACAGGGAGGACCAATTTCAAGAAAAACCAAGCTAAGGGGAAAAGGATAATTTTTTATTCAATGAAGGAAAATATCATGACTATCATAGCTTCCCTAAATACTGCTAAGGAGTGTTTTGACACGCTCACCAATCTATATGAGACTAAAGCACCTAATCAAAAGAGAATTCTGAAGAAGCAGATTTGCACACTCAAAATGGAGAAGGATGAAACAGTGGCACCATTATTCACCAAGATATCTCAAGTCAAACATCAACTACACATGACCAACATAGAATTTGATGATGATGACATGGTGTATACTGTAGTGGATGGTCTCCCATCCTCCTGGGAAAGTTTTCTAGATGGAATAATTGCAAGGGAAAATCAACCAAAATTTGATAGGCCATGGTATGACTACCTTTAGGAAGAAGCAAGGATTCAGAGTAGATCTGACATTTCTAAAGTTTACCTCATTGCATTAGCTACCAAAGCTAAGAAAGGGAAAATATTTTCCTCTCATAATAAATTCTCTGGTGAGAAGGAGAAGACAAATTTCGTTTCAAAGGTAAGGGTTTTGACATATCAAAGGTAATATGTTTCAACTATCAGAAGAAGGAAAAATTTCGCAAATATTGTCCCCATATGCCGAAAGGAAATAAAGGTCAGGTTCTCGCTACAACTGTTGAAGAAGAAGAGGAAGGGACTTCCAAAAGGAGGTCTGGAAGGATCATAAATAACCAAAAAAACAAGAAATAATATTACCTTGTCTTACCCTTGACAAGTACCTTGAAGAACATGGTGAACTCCCAGTTGGTTGATAGTGGTGCCTCTAGGAACATGACTGGATAAAAATAATTCATTGATGAACTGAAAGAAGTAAATCTCTCTTCGCAAGTAGAATTGGGAGATGAAGTGAGCTATGAGATCAAAGGAATTGGATCTGTCTCATTTCATTTGCAATCTTGTATTATTTGTCATATTAATGATGTCTTATATGTTCCAGGGTTAACCAAGAACTTGATCTCAGTTGGAGTTCTGGAAGACCACGGCCACAAAGTTCTTTTCATGGAGAAAAAGGCTCACTTGTGGCTTAAGGATACATATCTCAACTCAACCATTGGCATTGGACACAAAGAAGGAGGTATTTACAAAGTTGCAAATCTCGCTCAAACCCTTGTCCACAACAAACCTAACACATGTGAATTGTGGCATAGAATATTTAGCCATATTCACTACAAGTCACTTCTAGGCCTTCATAAACTGGTAAGCGATATTCCTCCTATTCATCTTGATCATGATGAATTTTGTAGAGGTTGTGTATTAGGAAAAAATGTAAATACATATTTTACTTCTAGTCACAAAAGATCAAAATTAGTTTTATATATGAGTCACTTAGAGGTTTGTGGGCCCATGTATTTTCCCTCCATAGATGGCTTCATCTACTATGTGATTTTTATAGATGTTTTCTCAAGAAATTCATGGATTTATTGTGTGAAGGAAAAAATGAAATGTTTAACAAGTTTAAGGAATTTAAGGCGTTGATAAAGAAGAAAATTGGTAAGCAGATAAAATTTATAAGATATGACAATGGTGGTCAATTTGAATCAACCAATTGAATATTTCTGCAAAGAAGATGGCATCAAGAGAAAACTCACAGTTACCTACAGTCCCTAGTAGAATGGGGTTGATGAAAGAAAGAATAGAATTATTTGTGAAGTTTCTAAAGCTATGATGCATGATCAGGATCTCCCTACTTCACTGTGGGAAGAGACTACAAGAATTGCAATGTATATTCAAAATAGAATCTCTCATTTTGTTTTGGGATAAAAGACTCTAGAGGAAGTATTTTCAAGAGAGAAACATGATGTGGGACACTTGAGAATATTCAAGTGTGCCATCTCCATCCATGTTCCAAAAGAGAAGAAAAATAATATGGAACCCTCAAGAAAGAAATTTTTTTTTGTAGGCTACAACGAAACTTCTAAAGGCTATATAATATATTTCCCTGGTCAAAGGAATATTGAGGTAAGCACGGATGTAAATTTTAATGAGCAAACAACATTCAAACTCTCTAAAGAGATTAATCTTGACTCGAAATGGAGGAGTTTGAATCACCTCAGTCACAAGTTCTAGATTTAGGTCCCTTTGAGTCAGATATGCAAAGGGAGAGTTTGCTTGAGCCATTGGAGCCAATAGAATTAGAGGAACAAATATAGAGGCCTCTAGAAGCACCTCACGCTAAGAGGAAGAATGCTTGGTGTAGAGAAATTATGCATGAAGAAGAAAGACATGGTGCCCAATCATGCACTTTTAGAGAAAGAAAAAGGCCACATATGTACTCAGGATATGTGGAAAATATGGAACATATCAACAATGTTGAACCCACTAATTTTGAGGATGTCGCCAAATAGAAAGTTTGGAGAGAAGCAATGATGGAAGAATTCCAATCCATTATAAATAATTATGTGTGGGAAGTGGTTACAAGACCTGAAGATAAATCAATAGTCACCTCTAGATGGAAGTGTGGATAAATACAAAGCAATAATTGTGGCTTGTGGTTTGTCACAAAAGGAAGGTATTGACTATTAGGAAAATTTCACTCCAGTAGCAAAATACACCTCCATCAGTGTAATTATATTGCTTGCTTCAGTTTTGGGTTGGAAACTCCAGTATATGGATGTTAAAAAATCCTTCCTCAATGGACAAGTTGAGGAATAAGTTTACATTGAGAAACCAGAAGGGTTTGTGGTTCATGAAAAAGAATTGCATGTGTGTGGATTGAGAAAAAACACTCTATGGGATGAAAGAGGCACTTAGGGCTTGGTACGCTATAATTGATGGTTATGTCCAAAGTTTGGAATTTTCAAAGAGTATTGTTGATTCCAACCTATACTTCAAGGTTGAAGCGAATCATCCAATGATTCTGGTCTTGTGCGTTGATGACTTGTTCCTTACAGGTGAGGAATTCTTGATAACTCAGTGCAAGAGGGAGCTTGCTTCCTAATTTGAGATGAAATATATTGGACTTATACACTATTTCCTTACTTTGGAAGTGTGGAAGAAGCCAGATGGTATCTTCCTATCTCAAGGGAAGTATATTGTGGATGTACTTAAAAGGTTTGGCATGTTAGAATGTAAATCCATGAACACTCCCATGGTGTCTAACTTGAAGAAGCTGCATGAGATATATAGTGGTTCATACCTAGTGGATACCACTATGTATAGGCAGTTGATTGGCTCATTAATGTACCTAATCCATACATGGCCAAACATTTGGTTTGTAGTAAGTTCCTTGATCCAATTCATGTCCCATCTGAGATAAAGACATTGGATCACTGTCAAACATGTACTCGGGTAATTGGGAGGGTCCATTGATTTTGGGATCTGGTATACCTCCAATGGAAGCGTGTTACTTCATGGCTTCGATGATTTAGATTGGGCTGGGAGCCTAGTGGACCAAAAGAGCACTTCAAGATATTGTTTCATTATGGGATAAGCCATGATATCTTGGTAAAGTAGGAAACATGGTTCTATCGCTCAAAGTACAAAAAAAATTGAGTATATAGCACCCAACGAATAAAGAAAAGAAGCAATATGGCTGAGGAAGTTCATGTTTGGGTTGTTTCAAGAGAAGTTAGAAACAACAATTATTTACTGTGATAGCCAGAGCTGTTTGAAGCTCACAGAGAACCCAGTCTTCCATGACAGGTTTAAACACATTGAGATGAAATATAATTTCATCACATACTTGGTTCAGAAAGGTGCCATTAAATGGTAGTACATTTGCACTGAAGAATAGATAGCTGAAATTATTACTAAGCCTCCATCCTTTGGAAAATTTGTGTAGTTGTAGGACAAGCTTGGTGTTATTATGAATGTCTCCCTCATTGAGAGGGAGTGTTAAAATTACAACATCGTAATACATTCTCCAAGACGTCCTTTGACATAACTTGAGACTTAGAGAAAAGGGTCTTGTTGTTTAGGACAAGAGTCTATCTATAAGTCGGTCTAACTTGAGAAAAGACTGATGTTTCCTAGTTGGAAAAAGTGATTCATAGTTATCTTAGGTCACTTGAGATGGATTAAGCTACAACACCTTGTCTATATTTTGATCAACTCTAGATAACCAACTATAGCATGTGACCAAATTGTGTTGGATAACTGTAGAAGCACATCCCGAGACAAGTGATTCTTTACTTATACTTGAGCTGCAAATATGTTATGTAATGAGCGAGTGTGTTGGAAAGTGTGACCATGCATGAGGGAACTTGTGTTTTCTTGAGTGAAATCAAACTCCTATGTGTAACATGATTGGGCAATTCATACACACGTTGAATGATCGATAAGTAAAGATGTTCTCAGTATAAGCAACTTAACATGCATGGGTTTAACTTAAGTAATTATTAGTTAAGGAAACTTGAGTGAATATCAAGTTAAGTAATATATAGTTAATTGGAATAATTATTAAGTTAAACTAAATAACTTTAAATGAATGAATATTTAACATAGATAAATAATTAAACTAAATAAATAAGTTAAATAATTCAAGTTTAGTTAACTTGAATAAATATTAATATTAAATAAAATATTAAAGTAAATAATTATTAGGTTAATTAATTATTGAGTTAATTAATTATTCAATTAATAACTTGATTGACTCTCAATTTAAGACACAAATTAAGTTAACTAATTATAAGTTAAGTAATTAGGAACTTAAGGAATCAAAGAAAATTTTARGAGAAGAAAACCTTAACTCCTAACTAAGTAAAGGAGAWCTAAGCTAACTACAATGAATCTCTTCTTGGAGGTTGAGTCTCTGGTAATGAAAGGAACCTTTGGGTAAAGGGTAAAGGTTGTTGATATTGAGAGGAAGAGAAAAGTTTTATTGTAACAAGGTTTAGTGTGGGAAGAATGAAGAAACTTTTTGCAACTTTCAGAAGCTTCCATTGCATGTGTTTGAGGTCATTTATTCTCCAGAGATCAACTTGGATCTAGCACAACGTATTAGTGAGTTCATCAAGCATACCTTCTTGGTCTCTCTTAATCCAAAAAGACTATTGTATCTCCTCCTAGCTCATATATTTGCAAATAAGAAAGATCACTT
>JASDQU010752676.1:0-10544 GCA_032191745.1 Picea mariana | reverse complement strand
CAGATGACGAGACTTGGAGGGGGAGAGAGAGAGAGAGAGGGAGGGAGGGACCAAGGAGGGAGAGAAATAGATGGAGGGATGGAGGGACCAAGGAGGGAGAGAAATAGATGGAGGGAGGGAGAGAGCGAGAGAGTCGAAGAGAAGGGATATAAATAGGGAGTCAAACATTGATTGTGAATAAAGAATATTGAATCCACTAAAATATTATGCATATATTAAAAAAAAAAAAAACTTCATACCATAATCATCATTAAACCATGTGAAATCATTATTAAACCTTAGGTGAATAGTCATATCCATAAAATATCATTATTAAACAAGAGGCATAGTCACATTACACTTAGGTCTTGGGTGTGGAGGGGGCTAAGGGTAGAGTATAGGTTATGCATAGAATTATATGGAGCTAGGGGGGTCTAGATCATGGTATAGGTATATTTCATGATCTATTTGATGGTCATGTTCATATAATTACTCCATTAGACGAAGAAGAAAAACTTGACAATCACCTTACAAGAAAGCCTGCATTTCTCTATTGCACATATCCTTTATTCATTTTGAGCTATGCCTCACCTTTAGATGGAAAAAGAGAGAGAGAGAGTAGAACCAGGGGAAAAGAGAAGGAAGAAGGGAGGGAGAGAGAAATATGGGAAAATATAGAGTGGGACTGAGACTAACAACAAGAAGAGGTTATAGTTGAATGTATAGAAGTGAAACCCTAGCTCTCTGCAACGATACCCTTGCAAAATTGTTGCATGACCAGAAATTCCATTCGTGAAACCCTCCATCTGATATGATATGGTACAGGAAGACCTCGAGTCTAATTAGTCGGAATGAGTCCAACAGAGGGGGGGTAACCCCCCTCATTTTGCAATGTAACCACCAATGACAAGGTGGGTACAAGAATCAAACGACCCTCCTTTGAGCTGTCGTCACAGCTTCGCGACTGAATCCTAGCTAGAGAACAAGGGCTCATGAAAGAGATGGATGTGGAACCAGGAACGTCACATCCAAAAGAATCTCATAGTTGGGAGCCATGCAAATACATATCACAATCCAACAAACCCCCAAGGTATCTTATAAGCTCAACAAGAGTGGGTGAACATACCTAGTTCATGCGAGAGCATGCCCTTATAGGCAAGTTCCGTGGACTATGTCCATCTGAACGTGACCTAACCTGACATATCAGGCACTGGTGGAACCCCAAAAGAGATTATGAGGTACAACTAAGCTCCAAAGGTTTCTTCACGATTACCCTTTACAACCTAGAAGACAAGGACAAAATCTTTGAAAATGGGCCATACTTCTATAACTCGGTCGGGCTATTCCTACGCTTCTGGATGGACATATTTAGTATGGAAAATGAAGATTTCAAAATGGCTCCATTTTGGATCCAACTATACTCCTTGCCCAAATTGTTTTGGTTAGAGGAAATCCTTATGGGAATAGGAAACACAGTGGGGCAATACGTCAAATATTCAGAGGCTATAAAGCAAAGAAAATACACCTCCTATGCCCGAATCTATGTCTAAATGGACATTTCCAAAGATCTTCCTGGCTCTGTCACTTTAGAATATCAAGACAAGGACTGGAAACAAACACTGGATTATGAACACATTCCCTTTCGCTGTAGGAAATGTCATGAACATGGCCACCTCTTCAGGGACTGTCCACGAAATATCCAAGAAACTAAAGCCAACAAAGCCAATAAGAAAGATGGATTCACCACGGTCACAGGTCAAAAAAAAAACCCTCCAAGGAAACAACATTTGAATCCCAATCCCAAGGTCTCGACCAAAAAATCCTATGAGATCTTGAGCCAACTGTTGGAAGATGAAGAATTCCAAGATCCACACAAAGAAAAATAACAAGAAAAAGGGAAGAACCAAGCCATACCTCCCTCGACACAAAGCAACGAGGCCAACCTAAAATAAAGAGGTGGCATGGATGGGGACATCCAGATGCAGTTGGATGACTGTGATCTAGTAGGCATAGATCTTGAAAAACTGGAGGAAGCATTCAATCAAAAGGATCTGCAAACACTCTCTGAAGAGAAACTTCGCAAGGTCCATAAAGTCTTTCTGGACTCCATATCAGTATCCACAAAAAGACTGGGAATATCCATAGATCCAAGCTCAGACTCAAAGAGAATACCACGGGAAAACAAAAGAAGGGGTCGAAAATCAGCCCAACAGCTTATCAAGGAGGCAGGAAACCTCATGCTCAATCCTGGGCAGATCCAAAATCTCTCTGAGGGATACCTCCACCCAACCCAACAACCATTATGATGAATATCATCACATGGAACATTAGAGGACTCAATGGTAGATCCAAACAAAGGATCCTTCAAGATTCGATTAGAGTAGAAAATCCAGACATCTTGCTGCTAAAAGAGACAAAATGTGCAGGAAAGGAAGCTGGAACCATATTCCAAATAAGTTAGTGTGGGTGTGAGTTCATACACAAAAACTCCATAGGTGCGTCAGGGGGACTAGCGATCTTATGGAATCCCAACACTGTTAACCTGAGAAGACCTTTCTCAACCATAAGTACTCTCACAACCCACTTCACAATCATGGGATCGGCTCAGGAAGGTGTCATCACCAATGTTTATGGACCTCAGAGTCAGCAGGACAAAGAGAATCTCATGAAATGAATAGTTGGCATCAAAACCCTGCTGGACACACCTAGCTGGGTTCTAGGCGGTGAGTTCAACATGATCCTGACACTAGAGGGAAAAAAAAGGAGGAACCAAGTGATTGGAGCTAGACAACGGTAAGTTCAAAACCCTCATAGATCAGCTAAATCTAGTAGACATTGAAAATTGAAATGGGACTTTCCCCTGGACCAACCGCAGATCGGGGCACCAGTAGGTGGGTTGTCATCTGGATCATTTCCTTGTAGAAAAATATTTAATAGAAATGGATCTAAACATGGAAAGCTTCATCCTCCCAAGAGAAGGATCGAACCATTGGCCAGTCGCCTTCTCCTTGGAAACAGAGGCAACAACAAAATAAAAGCCCTTTCATTTCAAGAAATTTTGGTTATCACACCTTGAATTTCATAAACTTGCAAAGTCCTGGTGGGCTCAACCTGAAATTGATCATGGCACTTGCATGTACAAATTCTAGCAGGGCCTCAAAAATTTCAAACACTCGCTAAATCTCTGGAACAAACACACCCTTGGAAATATATTCCAAAGCATGTAGGTTATTAAAAATAGACTAGCAGAACTACATAAGACTTTCATCTCAGGGATCATAACCATTGACCTAATGCAGGAGGAAGAGGAGCTCCAAGCCAAGCTAAAAGAGAGCAAAAAACAAGAGGAAATTCTGTGGTGACAGAAATCTAGAGTCCAATGGCTCAAAGAGGGCGAGAGGAACACAAAGTTATTCCATCGAGCCATGGTGCATCGATGCTACATCAATCGAATAACGCATCTAGAGGATGCCCAAGGTAATCCAATCAGGGAACACACCTAAATAGATGAAGAGATAAACACCTACTAAAAATATTTGCTAACGGAAACCAATGAGGACAGAACGACAACAATCAAATGGGTAAGCGGACATATACCTTCTCTAGTGACTCTAGAAAAAAATGAAGCCCTCATGAGGCCCATTACTCGAGAAGAAGTGGATCAAGCAGTCGAAGGAATGCCCTCGGGAAAGGCACTTGTCCCAGATGGCTTCACCACTGATTTCTTCCACCACTGCTGGGACCTAATTAAAGAAGAGGTATGGCAGGCTGTTGAGGAATCTCAAACCTCCAGTCAAGTCCTAACATCCCTCAATGCAAAATTTCTCACCCTCATCCCAAAGGAGGAAAGGGTCACTCATCCCAAGCAATACAAACCAATTTCCCTCTGCAATGTTATATATAAAATCATTACAAAGGTGATAGCAATGTGTCTCAAGCCAATATTTCCTTTCATCATCTCCAAGGAACAAGATGGGTACGTAGAAGGATGAAAAATCATGTACAGTGTCATCCTAGCTCATTAGGTAATCCATTCACTTAAGACGACTAAATTCCCAAGTATTCTCATCAAACTTGATCTCTCAAAAGATTTTGATAGAGTTAGCTAGCAATATCTTCGCTCTATGCTAGATGCTTTGGGTTCGATCATCAATGGGTAAACTAGATAATGAATCTTACTTCCTCAACCTTCTTCTCTATCTTGGTTAATGGAGTGCCCTCCCAACCCTTCACTCCTTCTAGGGGCATCAGGAAGGGAAACCCTCTTTCGCCCTTTCTCTTTGTACTCATGGAAGAGGGCCTAGGACGTTCAATTAAGACGACGGTCTTGGAAGGATCACTTAAGGGTTTACCCTTGCATAATATTTAACCTGCACCCTCGCATAGCCAATTCATTGATGATACCCTTCTCATGAATACCCACACTGCAAGAGAGGCCAACAAGCTTAACTCCATCCTCTTCGATTTTGTGGAAGCTTCTGGCATGGCCCTCAACCTTGACAAATCCAAACTCTACTTCTTCAAAACTTAAATAGCGGTTCAGAATCACATCTCTAGACTCATTGGCATACCCAAGAGATCCCTTCCTTCCAACTACCTAGGAGTACCCCTTACTAGAGCCACAGTCAGATCTATCTCTTGGGACAGTCTGCTTCTATCCATCTCTAACAAGCTTAATAATTGGACCTTTAGACCCCTCAACATTGCAGCAAGACTGGTGCTTCTCAAGTCAGTCCTGTAAACTTTGCCTACCTACCTCTTCACATCCCTGCCAATGCCCAAGCAGGTCATTAGAGCCATATGAAACCTCCAGTGAGGCTTCCTTTGGCATTGACACCAACCTAACAAGAAATGGGCATTAGTCGGCTGGGACAAGCTATGTAAGCTCAAAGTGCTGGGAGGGTTGGGCCTTCACGACCTAGGAAAACTCAACCAAGTCATGGGAGCTAAAATGTGGTGGAGATGGATAAAGGCCCCCAATGCGTTATGGGCACAAATATGAAAACAAAAGTATGCTCCAAACATGCAAGAAGACCAACTCATCTGACACAATGATCAAATACAAGGTCCAATATCTAGAACATAGCCTGGAAAAACAGACAGCTAGTTTAGAATCATGCCTTCTAGGAGATTCAAAATGGGAAAAGCACACTTTTGTGGCAGGACTCGTGGAAATAGAAAAAACCTCTGTGTGAACTAGAGGAACTAAGGCCCCTTAGACAAATGCTAAACCAGGGCACTTTCAAGAAGGTAAAGGATCTCTGGCACCTTGATGACAAGAATTTACCTTGGCGACAATGGAAAACTTCTACCCAAGAGCTACAGATCTCTGAGAACTCGGACCTACAGGCCTGACAACACTACGCCAGCCACAGGAAGGTTCCCATGCGAGAAGGCCCGAACATAATCAGATGGGGGCACTCCACCATGAGAAACTTCTCCGTCAAAGAAGCCTACTATCTGCAAGGAAACTAGTAGAATTATGACAAGGAGAATATTTGGAACAAGGTTCGGAACCCCTCCCTTTGGCCCAAGGTTTCCACCTTTTTATGGCTCATAGTTCATAACCACATCCTCACTTGGGATAATCTCAGAAAAAGGGGTTTCATTGGATCTTCAATTTTCCCTTTATGTCAAAAACAAGAGGAAACAATGGAGCATCTCTTCAATAGGTGTCATCTCAGACATTGGATTTGGGACCAAGGATCTCAAGCAATGCGTAGGAAAAACAGGAACATGAACAACATCAGAGACACAATAGATAATTGGGACTTGATATCTTATAAAAACCCTATTCTTGACTACAATTGGATACTTATCCCGAGATTCACTCTCTGGAAAATATGTAAGGAAAGGAACCAACGAATCTTCCACTCCAAGGCATCCACATTGGCCCTAACCTAGGAAAGAATAACCAAGCTCGTTTGGGAAAAAATCAGAAGAAAAACTTGGAAGCTAGAGGACTTGAAATGTGATCCGAAGGAGCAATGAATCTTTCAACACTGGAAGCTTATCTTGCATAATCATCCTATTTTGAAAGCAACAAATGAACAAAAAAGCAACCTAGTCACCTGGTCCCCCCCTCCAAAAAGATTTGTAAAGGTTAACTTTGATGGGGCTTCCAAAGGGAATCTGGGACCCGCTAGTTTCAGAGCCAGAATCAGAAAATCAGGTGGCCAAATCCTCTGCCTGGTGACAGGCTACATTGGGGAAAGCACCAACAACGTGACTGAACTCACTGGCCTACTGCGTGGCCTCCAAGCAGCAATTGACAACCGCTTTCACAAAATCATTCTGGAAGGGGACTCTCAAATACCAAGATTCTTTATGGAGAAAATCCGATGAAAGTATCGCCTAACTGGAGACTATAGGGGTTTCTTGAGGAATTTGGAGCCCTTCTTAGGCCCAACCTCATCATCATCCCCTCCCATGTGAAAAGGGATGCAAATAGTGTAGAGGATTTCTTGGAAAATGAAGGGGTAACAACTGAGATGGAAAGCATATACTGTGAAACACACATATCAGAAAGCACAGATCTCTCGACACGGTGCCAAAACTTGGCCAACAAGGATTTCCTAACCCTGGATGGGGTGCCACCTAGAACAGTCGATCCACGTGGTATAGAGCCAGGATGGGCCTTAAATATAGTCCACCGGCTCCCATCCCCTCAACATTAAGGATGGGAGGAAACCAAAGCAGCTAGGTTGATGGGTCGAGTCTTCCCATGTGAGTGAATGGGACAAATGCACAGTGCACTAAGAAAATAGCCTTAATGGCAGATCCTTTCGCATCACACTTCATGAATATCTATGATCTCAGCAGCGGACGGGCTCATTTTGATTTTGAGTTGCATAAGATGAGTATTCATGACCTCTGGTGTGGGTATTTCTGCCTCATTGTCACCCTAACCACTGTTTGGATTATCTACATGTCGAGAGAAAGGGGAAGCCCCACAGGACGCTGCCTGTTACGCCTTCAACGCTCATCGGAGAAGACAACAAAAATTTGAGAGAGCATTGTCCATTGCTCGGACGCAGCTCGTCCACAAGGCCAGGAATCCCATAACGCCTCCCATGGCCTATGTAGAAGAAATTATTCTAGAGAAATCCATTCAAACTCCTCCAGAACACCTATTCTTCATAGTTCCATACAATTGGAACCTCCCTACTTTTTTTCCAGGGGAAACCACCATGCAGGCCACCAGGGAACAACACAACTCCCACAAAGAGGACATACAACATGAGGAACCCCATACTTGTTATATTGTTGAAGGATTTTCGGAAGGCATGGACGTGCAAAAGGTAGCCAGTGAAGAATAATTCTCACCGGGTGCGGGCGACCGGACAACCTAATAGGAACAACACTAATCATGAGCTAGGGATGAAGCAATGGGAAAGCCAGAAGGAAAAATGACAACAGAGGCAGAGGCAACACAACCAGAAGGTGCACCGCCGAAGGAAATCTAGGAGAGGGAGGGTGGCACAGTTGCTATGCCATGTCCCTTATCCGCCATGCAAGAAGAATGGCATGTTCAGCCACCATTCTTCCACCCATAACACTTGGAGCTAATGTTCACATTGAGGAGCTTGGTGGAGGACCAAATCCACCGTTCCATTCTAACTAGCCAGCGCATCGATATGCTCTATGACGCCTACTCTAACAAGCCACCAGGACAGAGATGCCCAATGTGTGCTCAGGCCTTCGTGTTGCCAGCCAAGGCAGGAGAGAAGGAAGGAGGTGAGGACATGGACAATGCAGTGAGCAACAGGTAATGGGTATAGTTAATGGTTATGATTAGAATCTTTGTTTTGCTTAGAGCCAAGGCTCTAGTTTTGTTTAAGTTTCATTATGCTATAATTCAGAAACAAAGGGGATCTTCTTAGACTATTAGGCGCCAAATGTCTTGGTTTCCTTCGGGTGAGACAAATGGCAGCCTAATTGTTTCCACAAACTATATCAAAAGTCGACTGTCTTGGTTTTCGTTAAGTTGGCGGGACAGTTGGCAGTTCAGATGTATGAGTTTTTTTGAAAAGATAATATAATAGGTTCTGCCTTTTTTACTTAAAAAAAAAACAACAAGGAGAGAGAGAAAGAGGTGGTCGATGTAGAAGATAAAAAAAGGAGATAGAGTGGGAAGGAGGGGGATGAGGGGGGTAGAGAGGGAATTTGTGAGTGAGAGGAGGAAAGAAGAAAGAAAGAGAGGGGGTTTGGACAAGGAGTTTTTGAGTGTGTGAGAGGGAGGGATAGGGAGAAAAAGAGAGGGGGTAGAGAGAGAGTGATAGGAAGGGGGGGATATATAGTGAGGAGGGGTAGATATATGAGAGAGAGAGAGAGAGTGGAGAGATAGTGGGAGGGAGGGGGAGAAAGAGAGAGGGAGGGAGGAGGGGGTAAAGAGAGAGTGAGACTGAGTGTGAGAGGAAGGGGGGATATAGAGGGAGGGCGGGTAGACAGATATAAAGAGATAAATTGGGGGAGAGTGGAGGAGAGAGAGGGAGGGGGATATAGTGAGCGAGAAATGGAGGGGGATATAGAGTGAGGGTGAGAGAGGAGTACATTAAAGTGAGAGAGGGAGGCAGGGGGAGATAATGGGAGAGAGGGAAAGAGCCAACAAGAGTAGAATAAAGCTTGAGAGTGATATGGAGAGATAGAGGGATAAGGTAGAGACAGAGAGGGGGGTAGCAAAAGAAGGGGAGGGAGGGAGAGATCCAGGAAGACTAGAAGAGAGTTCGAAAGTGATATGGAGAGAGATAGAGAGGGATGTAGAATGAGAAAGAGAGAAATAGGGGTAGAGAGAGAGAGAAAGTGAGAGTGAGACTAACAACAAGGAGGGAGAGAGAGAGAGAGAGAGGAAGTATAGAGGGAGGAAGGGACAAAGGGGAATAGGGAGGGGGAGAGAGACAAAGAGAGTGGAGAAGGTAAGGAGGGAGGGAGAGTGAGAGAGGGGGGGAAGGGAGGAGGGAGATAAATAGATTGAGGGAGATATATAGAGGGAAAGAGTCGAAGAGGTGGGATATAGAGAGGGAGTGGATGCAAGAGTGTGAGACATTGTAAAGGAATGTCTAGGCCTAGGTCACGGTCTATCTCTATTTTTAGGTTTAGGTATAGGTATTAACATGCCTTTCCAAGTCTAGGTCAAGGGAATTTCTTTCTTTACCATGCCTTGCCTTGGAATGTACCACTCTTGGTAGTGTGCAAGAGTGTGGAAGGGAGAGAGAGGAATAAAAATAGGGGAGGTAGAGAGTGAGTGTGTTAGAGTGTGGGAGGAGAGAGAGGAAGTCATAGAGGGGGGACATAAAATGTGTGTGTAAGAGTGTGGCATGGAGAGAGAGGAAGACAAAGAGGGGATGTAAAGAGTGAGTGTGTTAGAGTGTGGGAGGGAGAGAGAGGTAGACAAAGAGGGGAGGTAGAGAGTGAGTGTGTTAGAGTGTGGGAGGGAGAGAGAGGGAGATATAGAGGGGGGATATAAAGTGTGCGTGAGAGAGTGTGGAAGGGAGAGAGTGGTAGAGAAAGAGGGGAGGTAGAGAGTGAGTGTGTTAGAGTGTGGGAGGGAGAGAAAGGAAGGCATAGAGGGGGAATAAAAAGTGTGTGTTTGAGAGTGTGGGAGAGAGAGAGAGGAAGACAAAGAGGGGAGGTAGAGAGTGAGTGTGTTAGAGTGTGGGAGGGAGAGAGAGGTAGACAAAGAGGGGAGGTAGAGAGTGATTGTGTTAGAATGTGGGAGGGAGGGAAGGATGGAGGGAGAGGAAGAAAAATATGGGGATATAAAGTGTCTCTGAGAGAGTGTGGGAGGGAGAGAGAGGTAGTTGGAAAAGAGGGGAGGTAGAGAGTGAGTGTGAGTGTGTGAGAGTGTGGGAGGTAGAGAGAGGAATACATAGAAGGAGGATATAAAGTGTGTATGTGAGAGTGTGGGAGGGAGATAGAGGAAGACAAAGAGGGGAGGTAGAGAGTGAATTTGTTAGAATGTGGGAGGGAGAGAGAGGAAGACATAGAGGGGGGATAGAAAGTGTATGTGGGAGGGAGAGAGAGCAAGACATATATGGGTACTAGAGAGATTGTGTGAGAGTGTGAGAGAGGAAGATAGAGAGGGGAGTAAACAGAGAGGTAAATGTAGGAGAGAGGGGTAGATGTAGGAGAGATAGAGAAAAAATAATGGGAGGGAGGGGGAGAGAGGGAAGGAGGGGGAGAGAGAGAGGGAGGAGAGGGGAGAGACAGAGTGCATGAGAGTGTGAGAGGGGGAGAGACAAATACAAAGAGGAGGGGTAGAGACAGAGAGGGAGGAGGGGGAGAGAGAAAGTGTATGCAAGTGTGAGAGAGGGAGAGAGAAATACAAAGAGGAGGGGTAGAGACAAATTGTGACAGGGAGGGAGAGGGATATAGGGAGGGGGGGTAGAAAGAGGGATAATGACGAGAATGAAAGCATAGATAGATACATAGAAGGGGGGGTAGAGAGAGAGTGAGAGGAAGGGAGGATACAAAGGGAGACGTAGAGGGGGAATATAGAGAGAAAGAGGGGCAGAGAGAGTGAGACTAAGACTAGCAATGATGAGATAGAGAGAAAGGGTTGGAGA
>JASDQU010752675.1:21628-33511 GCA_032191745.1 Picea mariana | reverse complement strand
GAATCCACCCCACAAATTATTTTTCTAGTTTTAAGGGGAAATTAGTTTTATGTGAGAATCCACCTCACAACTAGTTTTTATATTCTCAAAAAGAGGATGAGATTCTCATAAGTTGGTTTGGGATTCTTCCTCATTTTATCACAAGTGGTTTCCTAATCTCAAGGAGAAGTTAAGGGTCTCATAGGTTGGTTGATATGCTTTCTCATTTTTGTCATTGATTTTTTATTTAGATCCTAAATTTGTGGATATTGTCTCCTTGAATTATGGAGAGAGGTAAACTATATAAATTCCTTATGTAAGCATTGTGGAAGAGGTCCCTTTAGGCCCCTTGGAGAGAGATCTTGTTAAGCCCTGAATAGTGGCACATTACCCCTTAATTGGGGCATATTACATTAGTATTGTTATTTTATTTATGTCTTCTTGGATCCATTAGTTGCAATTGTACCTCCTAGTCTTGTATATATACCAAGGAGACCTTTTCATTTGGAATCATCTTGTATTTGTAAATTTATGTGGTGTATAAAGAGGTTTCCCCCTCAAAGAGGATTATTATCTGAAATTCTCTTTTTTTCAAGGCGTTGAGTACTTGTTTTGAGTTTTTTATGCTATTTTTATATTTGGTTCTTAACATTTGATATCAGAGCTCAAGATCTTGGGGTTTCATTGTTGCAACTGAGACACCTTGGAATTTTCACTATATCCTTTTTTATACGATGTTTTAGAAGTAAATATTTGAGGGATATTTATTATACGGATCAATATACTTGGGGTTAAAATTTCAGCTCCTGAGGCTTTATACTTTCGGAGATATAGCCTATGTAACATCGGGTTCCGGAATCATCCTTAATTTAGTCTGCACAAAATTTTCACTATTAAAATGTTTATGTGATTTTTCAAACCTTGAAACTCGAAGGATATTCATATAAATTATCAACGTAGCTGTAATAAAAATTTCAGATTCTAGGTCATCTTAGTTTTGTAGATACACCCTRTGTAAGATAGGGTAGTTGACTAGTCATATTAACTAGTCTCAAACAGGTGTTCCGGGTAAAATAGTGATATCTTCTTCAGTGAGTATCCAAATTAAGTGAGACTAGTTGCATTGGATATTGGATTGTCGATAGTATTTTTGGTGCAAGTTTCATAATCAAATATCATATATTGTGCTCTTGGCACTCTTTACAAGTACGATCTCTGAGACGAACAAAGTTCTCTCACACAAGAATTATCCAAAATACTTGGAATATAACAAAATAATCCATGAAGGAATAATGTATAAAATATGAATAGATAAGATATAAGATGATATACAATTGAGAATGAGGGCTCGTTTACATACCCACGCAGGGGTGCCCTTAACCAATAGTCATGTCCTTAGAGACATGCCCTTTCATTATTAATAATTATTATTTATTAATTAGTTATTATGTTATGAATATCTATTTATGTGTATATTTATGTTCATAACATTGTCTTCCCCTTAAAAATGCTTTGTCCTCAAAGCATACTTTATGGAAGACTTATTTATTTCTCTAGTTTGTAATTATTGTCTCATGCTTCTTCAGTATTGAGTTAGTAATCATTGAGGACCTGAGACGATAGGATCTTCTGAGCGYTGAGMAGAACTGTCGAATTGTAGTCTTCCCATCCRAATTTGATCTTCTGGGGATTTGGGTTTTTATAGGGTTTTTGGAAAGAACTTGATACATTTCWACTCCCATGATAGCTTCTATTATGACCCATACTTGTAGTGGAAGTAATATTCTTCGACATAGCAGTTATTTGTTTCTGTTGATATATTGATTGGCTGAAGTATCGACTTTTGTGATTAGGATGTTGATAAGGCATCCTTTCAACTTGATCTTTACTTCTTATACTTGCATCTGTTTCTTGATTAATTTTTGGAATTGAGTCTTCTTGATATCCCTGGCTTGTTTGTACCTCGATATTTGAAAACTTCTTTACATCAGCTAGATTCACCTCCTTTTGAGTTGTAAGGTTGATTGGGTGTATCATCGTTCTCTTATCAACCAATGATGTTTTGTGATCTAGTTTTTCTTGTAAAGTCTTCTTATCATGCTTCAACTTTTTAATTTGAGTTAATAAATCTTGATTATGTTGTCTTCATCGTAAAAGTTCTTCCTTATTTTTTGATTTTTTGTCTTTTTCTGATTCTATATTCTCCTTTCTTCCGTCCTTTAAGATTTTAATTTGTTCAAGTAATTTTTGGTTAAGGTTCCTTAGGCAAGAGATTTCTTCCTCCTTTTCAGTTGATTTGTCCTTGAGAACTTGATTTTCTTGTTCTGAATTTGTATCCCCTTGCTTCTTGTCTTTTGACTTCTTGATTTTAACTAGTAAAATTTGATTATGATTTTTTAAACGTAATATTTCTTCATCTCGTTCTAGTAAGTCTTGGTCCATTTTTTGTCTTTTAGTCTTTAGTTCTTCATTTTTTGCAATGAGTTCTCGAATACGCTCTTTGAAGTAACGATTATCTTTCTGTGTTAACCCATTAAAATAATTTTCCTTCTCAATTTCAAACTGTAATATTTTATTGCTCGCTTTATAATGTCCTAGTTCTCCTTCCAATATTTGTGATTGTATTTCTAAGTTACCTTGATATCCTTCTATAATAATTGATTTTTAAATGTTTCTTCAATCCTTTTTAAAAAAAAATCATTTTTCCTTATACTCCTTTCACTTTATAAATAAATATCTTATATATAAAATACCCTTTTCTCTTTATTATTATACCTTAGTAATAACGTATAAAAATATTTTTCCTTTTACTATTTGTATAAAAAGTGATTTGTCTTTAATATTTAAAAAAAAAAAATTCACGTTTTCAAAAGTAATTTTACTTCTTTTTTTTTTGAGTAAAAAAGGTGGAACCTGCTATATTAATTTATCGAAGAAACTTTGACAAAATGTACAGAGATATAGGTCTGAGTCACCAAAAATGTTGTCGTTTACCAGAAACCAGCATAGTTTGGAGAACATATAACAGTAGTATGATAAAACAAGAAACAAAATAGCATTTGTCCTGCCCGGAGGAAACTAGGACAGATGGCTATAGTTCAAATGGACATATAACAGTAGCATGATAAAACTAAGAAATAGAAAAAGCATAGAAGACCTAGATACTCGGTGACCTGTCGCCCTTGCTTGTCTACCACGTGGACCCAGCCGGGATGGCAAATGCCTGCACGCAAAGAGGCCACTTCCGCTTAGCTGGAACATTGGAGTACGCGTCAAGGAGCAGGTCCAGACGTTGGCCCATGAGAAGGGCTCTATGCTCCAGGTCTGCCATGTGGCCTCGGAGTTCGAACACTAGAGCTAGATGCTCTGCACGGAGGAGAGAACCATGCAAGCCATTACCCATGTCGTTGAGGGATACATCCCTCGATTCCACAGTCGCTCCAATTCCAGCTTCGAGCTCCATCAGCTCCGCACCATCCACTTCTTCCTTCCTCGCTGAGCTATTCTTGTCCGCGTTCGCTTCTGCTCTAGTTTTATCCCGCGTTTCTTCCTCGAACGTTGCCTGCATATCATGGTTGGTGGGGCTGTAGTCACCCGGCCTGGGAATTTCCTCAACAATGCACCCGGGGATGTCATCTGCCAGAGCAATTTTTGGGCTGCTTCCATCCCGGTGTTTCGCCTCCATGGCTTGGGGCTCCGAGGTGGTCGTCAAGTCCTCCATGAATGGAATTTCTTCCACGTAACAGGTGGGAAACGCGTCCGCAACACCATCCTCCTGCCTGTCTCCAGGCTTAATTGTCGTGGTTTCGCTGCTACATCCGGCTTCTGTCTCCGCAATGATGGCATGCAGAGCCAATTGCTCAGATCGAGCCTTCTTTCAGACAATGGAGGTTGCCATCGCCAGAGCACGCTCCAGCTTCTCCTTCCTTTGTCGCTGCGCCTTGTGGGTGTACCAGGCCGAGCCACGACGAGGCCTGCCCCGCTTTCTGGTCATAATTGCCAGGGAATAGATGATGATACAGTGAGGGTGCAGCAAGATGGGAGTAAGCCGGGACGACAAGGATACAGGGCTGCACCAGAGCTCCCAGACGATGAGGAGAGTCGAAGCAAGAGCAGACCCACTCTGTCCAGGCACATGAAAAAACAAATTGTCGGGAATTTCCTCAACAAATTGCAATGAGATGGGAGTGAGCCGGGACGAGAAGGATACAGGGTTGCACCAGAGCTCCCAGACGATGAGGAGAGCCGAAGCAAGAGCAGACCCACTCTGTCCAAGCACATGAAAAAACAAATTGCCAAAGGTCGAAGTCACCCGGCCCTCCATAAACCCTGTCATGCTGAGTGCGTTGTGAGCGAGAGTGTTCGCGCGAGGGAGGTGTCCCTCCACTGTATAACTGTTGTTATGGTCGTCTACCATCGTAAATGCAAAGGCTGGTGGGTGGCGGCCATCAGCATTTATGCTATGGCTTAGTGCTAAGCCCGGTGTCAATGAGCTGTCGCGTGTCACCCCATCCGGGGTAAGTAATTTTACTTTTTAATCAAATAATATGTATTTGATTTTTTTATATCTCCATAAGTAACCTAATATAATCCCTTTTTATTTTTATTTTTTTCAGGAAGAATTAAATAATTCCTTTCAATATATTTTCTTTTTGATGGAATAGATTTTGAAATATATATATATATATATATATATATATATATATATATATATATAATTTATATAATTATAAATATATATTATATTTATATAATTATAAATATATATTATATTTATATAAATATATATGTATTTTTACTTTAACCAATTAATTTCTTCTTATAATTTTATACTTTTGTATTTTCTTGATAAAAAAAATAGAAGTCTCTTCCTCTTAATATTTAAACTTTTTTAAATTTGGAAATTAATTTTACTAAATAACTTGGTATAACCCTCTTGATTTAAACCCTTTTGAGTTACACCCTTAAATAACCTTTTTGATAACTTTAGAGATACAATGCTTACGTCAATTGTAAAATACCTTTTCTTTTAATTAAAACTTTTGAATAACCTTTTATAACTTAAAAAACTTTTAATTGTCTTGAACCTTCAAGAAGGACTTTTATCTTTTTAAACATATAATTTCAAAATAGTCATATCATTTTTCCACTTAATACTAACTTCCAATATAAAACCCTTTTTAATAATACTCTTCTTAGAATAGATATATGTTTTTATTTTTTTAATATTTATTTTTTTGAAATATAATAATTTATTCTTTTTCACTTTATAAATACATTTTTGCTTTATAGCTTTTATAATCTTTTTAATTCACTCATATAATACAATCAACCCAACTTCTTTTATTATATTTCCTTCTTCTAGCTTATGACAAGTTATCTTTGTCTTATCAAATTATGAAAGGTTTCTAATGTAACCACACGGTAACTTTGTTGAATGTCGTGATTGTATGGACGCGGCAATATGGAGATGATTGTACAGATGGGTACAGATTGATAATAATTATTGTATTCAATTTAGAATTGTACAGATCACAAATTGATTTGACTCTATTTACCCATGAGTGTACGTATGAGTGCAGGGTACAGCTGTACTGAAAATTTGCAGTTGAAGCAGTAGATTTCAGTGTTTGTATGGCTGAGGAATTAATGCCTATTACTGTTGTACGGACGCATACGCTATGCAATTAAAATCCAAATCTAAGTTATGAAAATTGGTGTATGAGTGCGCTAGCGTACGGTGGACTGTTGACGTACGGACTGGTAAAAAATTTATAATTCCCCCCCTTTTTTTTAATTCTTTATATATATATATTTTTTAATTCTTTATTTATATACATCTAACTCTTGTTTTCCCTTATATATATTATATATTTATTATTATTTTATTTTATTTTTCTTTGATATCTGGTTCTCGTTCAGATTTTCTTCAACCTTGTAATGGAATTTATTTTTTCTTTGACAGAATTTCTGATATATAATATTTCTTTTTTATTTCTTTTTTGTAATGGTCAAGGGCTTAATTATGGTCAATGACTAGGAATCAAAGAAACTTTGATTGGTAATGTGTGGTCAATGGTCGGGATAGAACTTGCTCTTATAAGAGCGTGACCAAAAGCCAATATCAGATTTATTTATTTTTTTTCTTCTTCTGGACTCTAAAAATTTTAGTGGATTTTTTTTTTAACGGAAATAATCTTCTCCAACTGAATTTCGAGCTTAAATGGCTACAGGACAATTGTTGGTCAAAGACCAGATTAGAGAAACTCTAAAAAATTTTGTGTGTGGCTAAAAGCCGAAAGATTTGTTGCCAAGAGCAACGAAATTTTGACCAAAGGTCTAGCAGTCAAGGGCCGAGATCAGACTTGCTCTGATACCAAATGAGACAAACAAAGTTCGCTCACACAAGAATTATCCAAAATACTTGGAATATGACAAAATAATCCATGAAGGAATAATGTATAAAATATGAATAGAAAAGATATGATAAGATAAGATATAAGATGATATACAATTGAGAATGCGGGCTCGTTTATATACCCACGCAGGGGTTCCCTTAACCAATAGTCATGTCCTTAGAGACATGCCCTTTCATTATTAATAATTATTATTTATTAATTAGTTATTATGTTATGAATATCTATTTATGTGTATATTTATGTTCATAACAATCTCTTGGAAGGGACAAAAATCAGCAAGGTGTTGGGAAGTTACCATAAATTCCACTTCGCACATCCAATTTTGACCGGACCTATGGAATTGCAGAGAAGACGTATCAGAGAACTATAGAACTAAAGTTTAGACCCAGAATGATCGAAATCTTGGAGATACAGCAGAAGGAAGATCGTCTAGCAGAACCACCTCCAAATCAAGGTTTAAAAGTGATACTTGGCCAACATGCCACCAAAAAAGGGAACTTCTTCACCAAATAAGCCTTGAGACAGTCCTACTCGGACTCTTGATGAAGGTGAAGAAATGCGCAGGGACATAAATGATTTACAAAAGAAGGAAGTAACAAAAGATGAACTACAAGGTATGATGGATTCAACTGAAGCTAAGTTGGAAGCAATAATGGATACTAATATGGATGGTTTAAAAAGGGAGATCATGGAACGATTGAAAAATTTGCTAATAGAGAGGACACCTGAAAGCAAAAATGTATCCCATGAAATTCATGATGAAGACACAAGGAAGATGAATCAAGAGTGGAGAAACTCCAACTTTGGGTTGAAGACCAACCACTTTCCTAAGATCGATATGAGGAAGTTTGATGGCAAGGATCCAATTACATGGATACTCCAGATGGATCAATTATTTGATCTACATGATGTGCCACACACACAAAAGGTATGAATTGTATCTTTATATTTAGAACCAAATCAATTTGTGTGGTATAGATGGCTTTGTTCTCGCAAATCACTTTTCACTTGGACAATTTTGCGAGAAGAAATGGTAGCACACTATGAGGATACAAGAAGCAATACCTTCTTCAGCCAATTGATAAATCTCAAGAAAAAGGGTTCACTTGCGGAGCACATTGAGAACTTCCAAAGATTTAATATAAAGGTAATGGATATTCCAGATGAGCACCTGATTGATGTATTCATAGGAACTTTAAAGGATAACATTTGACACGAGGTTCACCTTTGGGAACCCAAATCATTGGAGAATGCGTTTAGGGTGGTGAGAAATGTTGAAAGTAAAAATATGGCTATGGCTACTAGAAGGAACACTCCTAAAATCTATCGAGATAATAATGTTCCTTCTTCTAAAACACCTCAACCTACAAGGTTGACACCTCAACAATTGGAGGAAACAAAAGAAAAAGGTTTATGCTTTAATTGTGACAGCAAGTATAGTAAGGGACATAAGTGTGGTGAGAAGAAATTATTCTACATAGATTGTAAAGAGGAACAAGAACAAGAACAAGAACCATCTCAAGATGAAAACGTAGAAGGGATTTATTCTGAAGAGTTGACTCCCACCATATCATGTAATGCATTGGTTGGAATTAGCACTCCTCAAACCCTCAAGATCGAAGGATATATCAAAAATAAAAAGGTAATAGTCCTAATTGATTCGGGTAGTACTCATAATTTCATTCACTATAAACTAGTCAAAGCTCTCAATTTCTTTATATATCCAACGCCAAAGTTTCAAGTAATGATTACAGATGGAGGAACTACCAATTGCTCAAGAAAATGCGTTAAGATCAATCTTACTATGGGTGAATATGTAATGAACAGTCCAATGATTTCTATACCCATGAGTGGTGTTGATGTCGTACTAGGATTCCAATTGTTACAATCATTTGGAACGATGGATTTTAATTTTCAAGAACTTTTCATGAAATTTTCATTGGAAGGAAAGGAAATTGAGTTAAGGGGTATCACAAGGAAACCCGATAAAGTGATAAGCTTTAATGGCGTGACAAAATTATTGAAAAAGGGGTATCATGGTGTAATTGTACAACTATGCTCACTAGATGTTCAAACATCTAAGCCATCTATTCCCCTAGATATCCAAGGGATCATTGATAAGCATTCCAAAGTATTTGAAGATATTCCCAGAGGTATTCCACCCACTCGCAATCATGATCATGTTATTCACCTAATTCCTGGGAGTGTTCCTCCTAACATATGGCCTTACAGATACCCTTATTCCCAAACGAGTGAAATTGAGCATATGGTTGAAGAAATGTTAGAGGCTAGCATTATTAGACCTAGCCAAAGTTCTTACTCTGCACTGGTGGTAATGGTACTCAAGAAAGAGGGCTCATGGCGTATGTGTCCAGATTATAGAGAGCTCAAAAAGATCACTATTAAAGATAAGTTTCCCATTCCCCTGATTGACGAATTGTTAGATGAACTGCATGGAGCAGTCTACTTCACAAAGTTAGATCTTCATTCGGGGTATCATCAGATTTGAATGAAGGAAGCAGATATCCCAAAAACAACATTATGAACTCATGAAGGCCATTATGAATTTTTGGTCATGCCTTTTGGCCTTACAAATGCACCTTCAACATTCCAAGGGTTGATGAATTCCATTTTCAAGCCCTTCCTTCGAAAATTTGTGTTAGTATTGTTTGATGATATACTATTCTATAGCAAGTCTTGGGAGGATCATGTTCGACATGTTGACAGGGTGCTACAACTACTAAATGAGAAACAACTATATTCCAAACCATCCAAATGTTTCTTTGGGGTGAAGGAGGTAGAGTATTTGGGTTATATTGTATCTCATGAAGCTGTCAAGGTAGATCCTAACAAGATTAAGGCCATGATGGATTGGTCGATTCCCAAAACATTGAAGAATCTTAGAGGATTCTGGGTTTGATAGGTTACTACCGCAAGTTTGTTCGAAACTATGGAAGAATAGCAACACCTTTAACAACATTAACTAAGAAGGATGCATTTTCTTAGACTCCAGAGGAAACTAAAGCTTTTGAACAAATTAAAGAGGCGATGTGTAAAGATCTTGTCTTGACCACACTAGACTTCACAAAAACCTTTATTGTGGAATGTGATGCCTCAAGAAATGGCATTGGTGTTGTTCTAAAGCAAGAAGGAAGGCCCCTTCTTTTTGAAATTCAGCCAATCAAGGGAAATGACTTACACAAACCCATTTATGAGAAGACAATGATGGCAATATTGCATGCATTGAAGCAATGGTGCCCTTACCTAATAGGTAGGAACTTCAAGGTCAAAACAGATCGTGATAGTCTTAAGTACTTCTTGGAACAAATACTATCTTCATAAGAACAACAAAAATGGGTGACCAAGATGTTGGGTTATGATTTTTAAATCATCTACAAAAAAGGGAAGCAAAATGTTGTGGCAGATGCACTCTTAAGAAAGGATGAAGATGTTGAGGCCTTTCTCTGTACTATCTTGATCATCCAACCTGATTGGATAATAGAACCAAGGGATGAATGGAAGAATGAAAAAAAATTGTGGAGTCTCATTCAAAGGTTGCAACAGGATTCCAGTGCATCAAATACATTTACATGAAAAAATGATTCACTATGGTACAAAGATTGCTTATATTTATGTAAGAATGACGAAAAATTGTGGAGTCACATTCAAAGGTTGCAGCAGGATTCCAATGCATCAGATACATTTATATGGAAAAAATATTCACTACGGTACAAAGATCGCTTATATTTATGTAAGAACTCCCAACTCAAACAAAATGTACTCTTGGAATTGCACACCTCTCTGGTAGGAGGGAACTCTGGATTTTTGAAAACCTACCACAGGGTAAAGAAGGATTTTTGGGGGGATGGCCTTAAAATTGATGTTCAAATGTTTGTGGCAAAATGTTGGGTTTGCCAAAAAAATAAGGTGGAAACAATTAAGACCCTAGGTCTTATACAACCATTAGCCATCCCAAGTTAGTGTTGGTAGGAGGTTTAGATGGATTTCATCACAGGGTTACCAAAGTCTGAAGGAAAGAGTGTCATCATGGTGATTGTTTATAGATTGACCAATTACGCACACTTTTGTGCACTCTCTCACCCTTTCAAAGCTAGTACAGTTGCCACAGCATTCATGGAGACAATTCAAAAGCTACATGGAAGCCCAAAGATTATTGTATGTGATAGAGATCCCATCTTCATTGGACATTTTTGGATAGAATTATTTTCTTGTTTGGGTACTAAATTGGCTCATATATCATCTTATCATCCTCAATCTGATGGAGAAATTGATATAGTGAAAAAAATTCTGGAAGGCTACCTTTGTTGCTTTGTCTCTGATAAACAAACACAATGGTTCAAGTGGTTACCCTTGGCAAAATGGTGGTATAACACTTCCTTTCATACTACAACAAAAATGAGACCATTTATGGCGCTCTATGGATATCACCCACCATCCATCACTTATTCTCTAAAATAAAAATCTAAGGTTCAAGCAGTGGAATATCACATTGAGCATCAACAACAAGTTCTCCAACTCTTAAAGGAAAACCTGACCATGGCATAGAATTGCATGAAACAACAAGCAGATCAGCATCGTAGTGAAAGACGTTTTGAAGTAGGGGATTGAGTATTTTTAAGACTACAACCATACAAATAGATGTCCCTCAAGAAAGATAAGAAGGATAATAAATTATCACCAAACTACTATGGCCCTTATTAGGCGTTGCAAAAGATTGGTACTATGGCATACAAATTGGAGTTGCCCGCATATTCACGAGTACACCTAGTTTTCCATGTTTCATGCTTAAAGAAGGTTATAGGTGACAAGATCCATGTTCAAACTATATTTCCAAAACTTGATGAGGAAGGAAAAATCATATTGGAACCTGAAGCTATGACTGACACAATAATTCGCCAGCTGAGGGATAGATCCATTTCAGAGTATCTCATTAAGTTGAAGAAACTACGTGCTAAAGATTCTACTTAAGAAGATGAGTCTTTTATACAAAATTATCCAGAATTACTCAAGCGTTGTGGAAAACACTTTTCTGAAGGGGAGGGGAATGTTAAGCCCTAAATAGTGGCACATTACCCCTTAATTGGGGCATATTACATTAGCATTGTTATTTTATTTATGTCATCTTGGATCCATTAGTTGTAATTGTACCTCCTAGTCTCCTATATATACCAAGGAGGCCTTTTCATTTGGAATCATCGTGTATCTGTGAATTTATGTGGTGTATAAGGAGTTTTCCCCCTCGAAGAGACTTATTATCTAAAATTCTCTCTTTGTCAAGGCATTGAGTACTTATTTTTAGGTTTTTATGCTATTTTTATATTTGGTTCTTAACAGAGCTTTACATTGTGAGGAATGTAGTCCTTCTGGTGTCTAGAAATGCCACTTATGTGAGAGCCTTAAGTTCTTTGTGGAAGAGAAGGATGCTTTGGGTTTCATCCTTGTATGGAGCATGTGTCACATTTTG
>JASDQU010752674.1:45441-58130 GCA_032191745.1 Picea mariana | reverse complement strand
AGAGCTCTATGTGGGGCCCAGCTGACATCGTCTCATCATAACAAGGGAATTGGGAATTGCCAGAGTGAAAACCCCAAAGCATACGAGAACCGTCCATCCTTGAGGATGCGTGGGTGAGATTGAAGCCGTCGAGAAATTCCCCGAAAGGAAAAGTCAAGTTTCGGGGAATCGACATTCATGAAATCAGGGGAATCGAAGGCCAAAGCATTTTGACAATTGAAGTCACGAAACCTCGAGGGAGATATGGAGTCGTTGATCTCAACGACTGTTCACTGTTGTTGATTTTGGTTACGGTGGAAGGGAGTCCTAGTGACGTCATATCGGGAATCCGCGAGTCAGAAGATTAGGGATTCCGTGGGTGAGAGATTTACTACATTTCAACACTCAAAACCCTGAATCCCGATAAGGTATATGACCGCGGTCATATAAGGGAAGGTCGCGTGGACTAAAGGCTTAGCCCGGGAGGCTAAGGCAACAGGAAGCGTATTGGGGATCGAGGATCGGTAAAACGAGTTGTTTGGACATCGCAAGTGCCGAAATCCTGATAGGAGGAACCCCGATAACAAAGTAAAAGGCCAACATTGATTTACCACAGGACTCGCGAAATTGCGAAGTCCGATTTCCCAATAGAAGAAAGGGATATCCCGTGAAAGAGTTGTTGTGGGTGAAAATTTCCCAATAGGGAAATAGAAGAACCTTTTAGTTCTTTGGGCCGAGGAAGGAGGAAAGATCCTGTGAGCGGATGTGCCTTGAGGGCGCGCCTGCATCAAATAACCCTTTGCTACTAACTGAGCTTTGTATTTCTCCACTTTGCCTTCTGCATTCAACTTTTTTTTAAATACCCATTTGCTTCCAATGGGATTTCTTCTAGTCAACAACTCCACTAAATCCCAAGCCTCATTATTATCCAAGGATGTCATTTCTTCATCCATGGCATTTTCCCATCATTTTACATCCTACGAATCCACTACCTCCCTGACAGTTCTAGGATCATCATCAGTAACAGACAAATAAAAATTTGAATGAAAATCAGGTGGAGTATACCTTTCTAGTTTCCTTATTTCCCGAACCGAGCTCCTCAATAATGGAGTATGAGGATCTTCTTCTTCCGATTCCTATTCTTCTGTAGATTCTAATTCATCATCCTTTAAATCAAACTTTATTTTCTATGGTTCTTCCTTACTTGGTAGGATTTCCTTTTTGACAACATCCTTCATTTCTCTAAATACCACATCTCGAATGTACATAGCATTCTTAGTTTTTGGGTTCCAAAGATTATAACCTTTAAGACCATCTTCATACCCAATAAATATACACTTTTTAGCCTTCTTATCTAGCTTACTCATGTTTTCCTTTGGAACATGAACATAGGATTCACAAGAAAATACCTTGAGATGTGTGAGAGAAGGTTTCTTACCAGTCCATACCTCTTGTGGAGTCTTTTCATCCAGTGCTAGAGAGGGTGATATGTTGACCGGGTAACATGCATTACCCACTTCCTCTGCCCATAATTCTTTCCCTAACTTGACACCATTGAGCATGGACCTTTTTTTTTCCATCAACATCTTGTTCATCCTTTCTGCAAGTCCATTATGTTGAGGTGTATATGGAGTAGTCTTCTGCCTTGCTATACCAAACTTCTTACAAAATTATTCAAATTCATTCCTGCAGAACTCTCCAGCATTATCTTTCCTCAACATCTTAATTCTTTTCTCTATTTGATTCTCAACAAGAGTCTTAAACTCTTTAAACCTGTCAAATACTTCATATTTCTTCTTGAGAAAATATATCCAATTATTCCTCGAGAAGTCATATATAAATGAGGCATAATACACTGATTTTCCCAATGATGGAATCGACACAGGTCCAAACACATTAGTGTGAACTAGCTATAAAATTCTTTCTTCCCTCATTGCACCAGAGGGGAATCTTTCCCGATTTTGCTTCCCATATACACAATGTTCATAGAAATCAAAATCTAGAGAATATTTAGACATACCTTCAACCATACCTTTACTATTTAGTAGTCAAAGACCCTTCTCTCCGATATTCTCTAGTCTTTGATGCCACAACATAACCCTTTCTCCAGATACTGTATGAGTTATTTCTTCTTCAACTCCAATACCAGGGACAATGAAAATAGTACACCCATCACTATTAGTGCTTCCTTGCATCTTATACAAAATTCCAAAATGAACTCCCTTCATTAACACCATTTCTCCTTGAACCATCTCGCAATTTTCCTTTTCAAATATTTTTTTTACCCCTACATCATCCATTCTTCTTATATAAATCAAATTTTTGTCCAATCATGGGATGTGTAGAACACTAGGTAGTTTTCTAATCCTTCCATCTATGAGCCTCAACTTGAATTTTCCTCATCCTATGATTATGTTTGTCGATTCATCACCTAGGAAAACATTACCTCCATCATACCTTTTATATTCACAGAACCACTCCATGTGGCGAGCCATATGAAAGGATGCAGCTGATTCAATGAACCATTCCTTATGATCTACATGTGTTCTTGAAGAATCCAAGTACACATCCCCTCCTTCTTCCTTGGAGGTCTTTTCTTCTGTAGAAGGGGCTTATTCAAATCCCTTCTTCTTCTCAACATTATATCTACACTACTTCTTGTAGTGCCCTTATTTTCCACATCTCCAACATACCTTTACAAAATTTCTATGAGATTTAGATCTACCGTTAGACTTAGATCTCCCACTTGAGGACTTAGATCAGTTTCTTTAATGGGGGCATCCTCTTACAAATAATGAATTTGTGCTCTATCCTTCCATGTTCTTCCATCTCATATCCTATGACAACAAGGATGAGAACATTTCATCAAAATTCAAGGTAGTTGTATTACTACCTATGGCCGCAACCAGACTATCCCACAAGCCTATTAAAGATCACAGTAAACTGATACACTTATCTTCATCTAAAATTTTAATCTCAACAGATACTAAGTGACTTACCACAGTATTGAAGGCGTTTAAATGGTTTTCCACTGAGTCTTCATCTCTCATCCTTAGGTTATACAAATTATTTCTTAGGAATAGTTTATTTACTAAGGAATTAGACTGATACAACTTCCCCAACTTATCCCATAAATCTTTGGTTGTAGCTTCCTCTGACACATTTACTAATACTGAATCTCAGAGACATAGTCAGATTGTGCTCTTTGCCTTCCGATACAATTTTTTCCAGTCATCTGCTTAAGTTCCTTTAGGTGCATTACCTAGATCCACCATGATCCAATGATCTTTGTCCACCAACAAATCTTCCATATTGAGCTTCGAAATCTCAAAATGTTTCCCATTAACTTCTTGATCTCCATTTTCGAACTTCTCTCCATTTATCTTCACCTGAAGAGTCAATACCGCATATATCCCACTGGAACAAGGCTTATCATAGTCCTAGGAAAAACCCTTGACCACAAAGGGGTCCCCCTGATGATAATAATTTCTCTGATACAAAATGTAGATTTTAACCTTGTATAATTATTTACTGCAAACAAAATTTAAGTAAGAGAACAAAAAATATACAATGGCATATGCACACATTACACAAAGATTTTTCCCCTGGAAACCCAAACCGGAAAAACCAACATATTATATATTCATTCATAATATACATTGTTTACGATACAATATACATATGGGAGACAACAGCATCCAAAACCCTAATCCAATGACCTGGATTAGTCAACAACCCTAATTCCTTAACCGAAAATATAAAACCATCAGAAAAAAAAAAAACATGTGCCGAAAAACCACCCAAAAATGGACACAAAATTCAAGGCAACCCAAAAATCAAGGCAAAAAAGGAGACACATTTCCTGAGGCGACATTAGGGATAGTTGTGAAAATAATATAACACATACCCAATAGGAGCAATGATGTTTATGAGGGGAGTCCAGTGTGGAGATATGTACAAGTTGTTGGTAAGAACTTATAATGATGGGTGCTATTGTTCCTAAGAAGAGAAATGAAGAAGAAAATATATGTACTATCCCTCGAGACAAGACCATGCCATGGAATCAAAGGTTAGGACATATTGGAGAGAAGGGAATTCGAGAATTACATGGAAAAGGTATGGTTGAAGGAATGTTTGATTACAATGTAGATTTCTTTTTATGTGAACATTACATATATCGTAAATAGAATCGGGTAAGATTCTCATCTGGTGCTACAAGAGAAAATGGAACCTTAGAGTTTATATACAATGATATGTTTGGATCTATTCATTTTCTATCACTAGGTAAATCTATGTATTATGTTTTTTCTATGGATGATTTCTCAAGGAACACATGGAATTATTTTGTTAGGAAGAAATATGAGGTATTTGATAAATTTAAAGAGTTTAAGGCTAGACTGGTAGAAA
Source organism: Picea mariana (assembly GCA_032191745.1). Taxonomy (NCBI): domain Eukaryota; kingdom Viridiplantae; phylum Streptophyta; class Pinopsida; order Pinales; family Pinaceae; genus Picea; species Picea mariana. The sequence goes on along the minus strand of JASDQU010752674.1, from coordinate 53,744 downwards.
ATCAAACAAAGAAGAAAATAAAGGTACCAAGGATAGATAACTATGGTGAATTATGAGGAAATGAATTCAAAGAATTATGTAAGAAGTGAATTATAGAAAGGAAGAAGACTACTCCATACACACCTCAATAGAATGGAATTGTATAAAGGATGAACATGATACCAATGGAAAAATCAAGGAGCATTCTTAGCGGTGTCAGGTTAGGATGAGATTTTTGGGTAGAGGTAGTGGGTCCTGCATGATACTTGGTCATTCGATCACCCTCATCAAAATTGTATTAGAAAACTCCACATGAGGTATGGAATGGTAATAAACCCTCTCTTACACATCTCAAGGTTTTTTGTTGTGTTGAATATGTACATGTTCCAAATGAAAACATGAGTCAGATGGATAAAAAGGATGAAAAGTGTATCTTTATTGTCTATAAATATGGTTTAAAAGGTTATAATATTTAAATCCATAAACTAAGAAGATAATGTATAGTCAAGATGTGGTATTTAGAGAAGTCAAAGATGTTGTTAAATAGGAAGTCCCACCAAGGAAAGAAGGACTTGAGAAAATAGAGTTTGAGTTTGATGATGGAAAATTGATTCAATATAAGAAGATGAATCAGAAGAAGAAGAACCTCATACTCCAGTATTGACGATATCAATGAGGAAAACAAGGAAACTAGGCAGGTATAGTCCACCTCATTTTCATGCTAACTTTTCTTTATCTATTACTGATGATGATCCCATAATAGTTAGGGAAGCAATGAATTTAGACGATTGTGAACTATAGAAGAAGGTGACGGTTGAAGAGATGGATTCCTTTGATAAGAATGAAGCATGGGATCTAGCTGAGTTGCCAACTAGAAGAAATACCATTAGAAACAAATGGGTGTTTATGAAGAAGTTTAATGCAGAAGGAAAAGTGGAGAAATACAAATCTCAGCTAGTAGAAACATGTTATTCCCAAGTAGAGGGAATTGACTTTGGTGAAATTTTTTCTCCCGTTTCCAAGTTAAGTTCTATTATATTTATTTTATTTGTTTTTTATGCTTTTTATTTTGAAGTAGAATAAATGGATGTGAAGACAACATACCTACATTGGGATCTGGAAGAAGAAATATACATGAAGCATATAGAAGGATTTTGTAATGAAGAGAAAGAAAGAGATGGTTTGTAAGATGAATAAGTTATTATATGGTTTGAATCAATCACCTAGTATGTGGTACCAAACATTTGACACATATATCCTTGGACTAGGATTTGTCATAAGCAAGGATGATCACTATATATATTCCAAGCAGGATGTTAATCACTTTATTTATGTAGTGTTGTATGTCGATGACATGTTGTTGGTAAGAAACAACATGGACGTTATCAAGGAGGTGAAATACAAATTTATCCAAGTGGATATCGGTGCCCACCCACCTATTCCAACTGGCTCAAAACAATTTCCTGGCAACTTACTATTTTTAGCAGTTTTTTCGGTTCCTAAACTTCTGGGGCCATTTTGAGGGCCTAAATTTTTTTTTTTTGGGATCGAGCACCTTAATTAAAGCCAAAGGTTGTGATTGAGCCCCCAAAATGAATCTCCTCGAAGATACCTTTCCAACAAGATATTGTGCACCCCAAATGGATATAGTATGCCAAAGTTACGACCCCGAGAAGTTGATACACCAAACTACCCAAAACCAGGTCCACGAAACCGTTGGCTTTTCATATTTTGGGGTTAGGGTTTTGGATTTTATTTATGTTAAAAAGGCCTTGGAGCCTCATTGTAAAAATCATATTCTTGCAAATGAGAGTATCCATCACATCTCTTCTCAGAGATAAGATGCCACTATTCTACCGAGTATTTCACTCTGTATTTCTACAGTTTTGTACATTTCGCTCATTAATAGAAATTGTGTATTACTGTATATATGTTCCTTTTTTTATATTTATGATATATCTCTATTATATTATTGTTTATCTTTCAATATCTCTATATATTTATCTGTTGTATCTCCACTCTCATTTCATACCGAAAATAATCCGGATCAATGGTATCAGAGTAGGATGCTCTTGATCATTTTTCAGTGCATGTCCTCGACGAGGTCCGAGTATAGAAAGTTGGGTCTCGAGCTTGTCTCTCTTGAGAACAATCACTCTCACACTCCCAAGAAACCCTCGATGGTAGAAGAAAATAAAAACGATGGAGCAAAAGATTCTATTAATCTGTTGCTTGAGCAAGCTCTCATGCGACAAGGGGATGAAATGATGGACAATTTTTCCCACATCCTTCAATGCCTATCTATAGGAGGAGGAACATATTCATCAAGTAGCCACTTTGGAAGAACCTCTCCTTTCAATGTATAGGTTAATTTTGATATTCCCATATTTGAAGGTCAGATAGATGCAGATGCCCTAGAAAAATGGCTAAGTCTGCTAGAAGGTTATTTCTTTGTTTACAATTTTTTCGACAGGGAAAAGATCACCTTCATGCTCCTTAAGGCTGTCACCCATGTCAAACATTGGTGGGAAACTTACTCGGGGAAAATTTCCATAGAGGAGTCTGGAATATATGGGGTCGATCCCACTTGGTATTTTTTTGTGGATGCGGTCAAGGAAAAATATTACCCTGTTGGAAACTATGAATACCAGTACATGATATGGACCACACTACATTAAGAGAGGGGCCAAGAAGTGTCGGAGTTCACCAATACCTTTCATACCTTTCACACCAAGCTAGTTATCAAAGACTCTGAGTGACATTTGGTTCTAAAATACCATGGGGATCTACATAGATACATCCAAAATGAAATGGATTTTCTTGACATATCATCACTCGATGTTTCTTATCAATATGCTGTTAAAATCGAGTAGAAATTTAAGCACCAGAACAAGTGGGATTTCAGGTCTGCAAATCTGCAACAACCAAATTATGGTAAAGATGACCCTAACAACTAGCCTTCAGAAAACTAGTCCAAGCCACAGGAAAAGAAGGGTAATGGAAAGACGAAGAAGGACACTGGAAAATGGTGCGATTTCCACAAAATCCCCTAGCACAACACCGATGAATGTAACTCAAAACAGTCATTGGTGGTCAAGATCAAAGAGAAAGAGTTGAACCCAGATTCAAAATTTGATTCAAAAATTAATGGGAGAAGACAGATCATCGATATAGACTGAGCTGCTACTATCGCGACCACAACAATTCAACCAGAGGAACTAGCAGATCCTGAGGAGGGGGAGCATCTTTTTCATTCATAGATGTGGGTGAATCAAACCTGTTTCTTTTTATTGTTGATAGTGGAATCAAGAAGAAACTCATCTCAGCAGAGGTTGCCAAATAGTTGGGATTGTCGACAACACCACACCCGCATCCATACAACATTGGGTGGCTTCGCCAGGGATGCGATCTTCGTGTCATCCATAAGTGTCGATTGTCATATAAAATCCATCTCTTCAAGGATGAGGTATTATGTGATGTTTCCCCATTGGATGTATGTGATGTTCTTTTGGGCCAACCATATATGTGGAAGCGCCATGCTATTTATGAGTCTCGACCTCGTAGTTTAATTGTTACTTTGGGGATTCATCTCTACAACATACCATAGGTAGTTCCAATTACTGTCCCACCTAAATAGTGATGCAAAGTAGTATCTCATACTACAAAATTCAGCTTCTTCACAATCTGTTCAAAAGGTGAACAAAAGAACACTGCAACCACTGTAGCCTCAATCCAAGCACTTTATGTTCAATAGAAACAGGTTGAAAAGATTGAAGCCAAGCGTAAGGATTCCTTCTTCACAAATTCATATGATGTAGCCAAAATGGTTAAAAATTTCCAACCCTTCTAGTCATAGGTTCGTGACAACCTTCAACAAGCTAAGCAATGCAACTTCTCCAACAAAGAAAGCAGACCATCAAGGTTTGTATTCAACAAGCGCTTTCCCCTCTCCCTCGGGGACTCAACGCAATGGAGACCATTACTTCCTAAGGAGGGAGGATTGATATAGTTGGATATTACTAGCCACCCACCTACTCCAATTGGCTCAAAACAGTTTCCTGACAACTTACTATTTTTAGCAGTTGCTTGGTTCCTAAACTTCTGGGGCCATTTTTAGGGACTAAATGAAGTTTTTTTAGGATTTATCACCTCAATAATAGTCAAAGGCTTTTATTGAGCCCCAAATATTAATCTCCTTGAATATACCTTTCCAACGAGCTATTGTGCGCCCCAAATAGAGATCGTATGCCAAAGTTACACCCACGGGAAGTTGATACACCAAACTACCCAAAACAGGGTCCACAAAACTGTTGGCTTTTCATCTTCCGAGGTTAGGGTTTTGGATTTTATTTATATTAAAAAGTCCTTGGAGTCTCATTGTAACAATATTGTTCTTGTGAATGTGAGTAGCCATCGCATATCTTCTCAAAGATAAGCTGCCACCATTCTACGAAGTCTTTCACTATGTATTTCTATAGTTTTGTACATTTCGCTCATTAATATAAATTGTGTATTACTGTATATATGTGCCTCTTGTTATATTTACGATATTTATTTGTTATATTATTTCCTCTCTTTCAATATCTCAGTTTATTTCTGTGTTATATGTTCTCTCTCATTTCGTGTCGAAAATAATTCGGATCAACAACTATCCTCCAAAATTTATATGAAGAATATCAGTGTTGCTAAATTCATTATGGGAATGGAGATTAAAAGAGATCATGCAAACAAGAAACTATGGTTGAATTAGAGAAAATATTTCGAGACAATATTGCATAGGTTTAAAATGCAAAAATGTAAACCAGTCAAGGTTCCTATTCTTGAAGGTGTAAATTTATCTGCAGATCATTATTGTCCCAAGACATAGGAAGATGAAGAGGACATGTCCCATGTTCCATATGCTAGTGTTGTTGGAGGTTTGATGTATTCAATGGTATGTACTATACCATACACTACACATGCAGTGGGAGTTTTGAGTAGGTATATGTCAAAACTAGGGAAGGAACACTAGACAACATCAAATATGGTTTTTAGGTATTTGTGTGGTACTGGTAGTTATATATTTTTCTACCAAGGAAGACCAGGATTGGATAGAGTGTTGGACATACATGGGTTTGTTGATGCATACTAGGCTAGAGATATGGATTGAATAATATCTACAAGTGGGTATGTGTTTAACCTACTTGGAGGAAAAGTCATTTGGATGAGAAAAAGATAGGTTGTAGTGGCACTCTCAACTACATAAATTGGATACATGTCAACCATTCATGTAAGAAAGGAAGTAATATGGTTATAGAGATTTTGTTCAGGTAATGGGTTGGTAAAACAAGCAATAAGAATATATTGTGACAGTCAGAGTTCAATATTCATGAAAAAGAACCCAGATTATCATTCAAATACAAGGCATATTGATGTTCAATATCACATATTGTCTTTCTGTCACCTAAAAATAACTTATGAATCTTCTAGTTACCTAAATTTCTTTAGGTAATATCACAAATCATGCTACTTTGTAATTTGTTTGCCATAGATTTATCTTTGGAAAACATGTTGTTGTAGCATATCTCATAGAGGAAGACATAATTACAGTTCGATTTTGGTTGTTGATCAGTAATAGGTTAGTTTTTCTTTTATTAGTTTGGTTTGTTTATTTTTATAGAATGAATGAGAATTAACATTTAAACTTAAACTACTTTGTCCATTCAAGTCATATTATTAGAATTTGCATTCATTTTTTTGTGTGTGAATTTTCTTTAATTGAATTAATAATTAGTCTTGTATGTCTATCTGGTACTTAAATTTTGTTTATCAATTAGTTTCACAAGGATTTACGCAAACCTTATTGATGCACATAATTGTTTGCAACATATGTATATCTAATATTAATATAATGCACATAGTAGATAATTAAATTTATTTTATTTGTAGTTTAGATTAGATCCCTATATTGGCCAACAGAGCTGTAAAACCCATCAGGGTGAGTAATCCCAAATGACTTAGGTTACATAGTCAACTTCGGACGGGGATTACCCTCACAATTGACAGTATGTTCACATATGCCTATGAACAATTATCTATAGTTGGGTTTTAATATCTCCTTAGGACTTGTACCATGATATTGAGTTTTTACTTCTCTACTTAGTTACTCTTCCAAACCATATGGATAATACTTCAATGCTTCTTGTGTTGATGGTTTAACATTAGTCCCTTTTCGGTGTCATTTTTTAACCAAATTACCATTACATTGTGCTTAAGTTCAAGGCAAGTTTATACTTTGTGTATACCATTCTTCAAATTTCTTGTCCATCCATGTCGACCTTCCTTGTATGAAGTTGTTGTTAGTTCATCAACATAACCAATGTTTTTTCTCTTGCTAGTGTGGAATGATTCATCATTTTCTTCTCATTAGAATTCCTTCTCCTATCAAGTGTCGCACATTTATCTAAGAGATAGACTTAGAGTTTGTGGCACCTTGGAACTTACTTTCACCATACTTTGGTTTCCTTGTGCTCAAAAGTTGACTTTCATTATTGGTTATTGACTGAGTGGTTTCTCCTTTGTTCAATGGAAAGACCTTATTCACATAGTGGGATTCATGTTGTATACTGGATTCCATTTTATCTTATAGTGGAATTCCTTTCCTTTGATAATGATTTTTATTATTGGTTTCTTAGAGGGTATTCCTTTTATGCTATTTTCATTTGGTGCATTTGGAATTCATACTTGGTGGTGTGTTCTTTACAATTATCATCCAAGACCTCAAATCAAATCATGTTCTTGACACTTCCTCGCGATAGTTGATGAGGGATATCTTAATTCCCTCCTTCCAATTAATATCTACCTATCAAATTTGACTTATTTTCTCTTGGAATGAGATTTAGAGAATTTGTAGTACCATGGGGCTTGCAACCATCAATGGTAAATTGCTCTCTTACACTCGATAATCGTATACCTTAATGATATCTAATTGGTTGATTATAAAAAATTTTAACGTCATCACATATATTCACACTTGTTAGAATGTAATAGGTTATTAGGTTCCCATCATCGTTATCGTGGGTTACATCACATCTGGAAATGACATACAATAATGACCGACAATTATATAGTTTCTCCCACGTTTAACTCTAGGTCATATTTCACATCGTGTATATTTGTACAAATGGTGGATTTGGATTTAATACCATTGTTTGTGGTGTAATTTCCCTTTAATGCCAATACTCGAGTTGATTATACAATATCACTGATCCTTATTGCAATGATACTTTTAGAGAACCAGTTTTGGACTCCTCAGTTCTAGTTGTTCTATTGATGTACTCTAAGACATATATCCACTTTTTTCTCATGGCTATGATCCTATTTTGACATGGATCCATTGTTGTTTGTTATTATAGAAATAAACTACGTATAGATTTTTTTAAACATCCAACGTTTCGAGTGGACACTCCACCCATCATCAGGGACTGTTGAAACAATAAGTATGAAAAGAGCATTGGGGTAGGGGATATATAAAGGTGAAGATAATATGATTGTTAGGGAAAAGGATAGACATAGCAGTTACAAATACTTTTTTTTTGTTGGTTATAAATTACGATCACTTGTAGGGATATCATTTCAATCGTTGGCTAAGAAACTAGAACCCAGGGGCATCTAAGCCGTCAAAATCACCCATGGAGTGCACCTAGCCTGGGCTGCACAAACCCTTAACATGGATGGATTTATAGGTGTCTCCTCTTGACTAAACACATCGTAAGGGTATTGAATTTGGGCCGCATAGCAAATGAAACCCACACCTTAACCACTTGTGCTTGCGGGAATTGACAAGATGACAAATACTTTAATCCCACGATGTTTTAGGAATAGTCCAATGCTCTATTTCACTATGGAGCTCGTGAGAGTTTGTTCTTATTTTAGTAATGCTGATTTTATTCTTTAAGCTATATATAATAGAAAGACACTTTTGATATTATAGATTGGGGTTAATGACCACTTTATAGCATCTTAATTTTATCTATCTTCTATATCTTTATTGCAATGTAATTTATCCTTAAATTTAGATGTATAATATTTTTTATGGTAACAATATTTTGTAGGATGACCTTCTCCTTTGTTATCCAATGATTTATCCAAGATGTAGCATCATGTAGCATCCTCATGTCAATCCCTCTTAAGTAGTAAGTTACTTTGAGTAGAGTTTGTAGCAATCTTAGGAAGCCACTTGCCAATGATTTAGCCAAGATGTAGCATAATGTAGCATCCTCATGCCAATCTCTCTTAAGTAGCAAGTTACTTTGACTAGAGTTTGTAGCAATCTTAGGAAGCCA
>JASDQU010752674.1:0-19838 GCA_032191745.1 Picea mariana | reverse complement strand
CATTTCGGGAATCTGTCATGCAGGAGGAGTACAACTCCCTCCTCGAGAACCAGACTTGGTATCTGGTTCCCCTTCCTTTAGGAAGGAAAATTTTCAGGTGCATATGGGTCTACAGGACCAAGAGCGTAGTGGATGGACAGATTAGCAGATACAAAGCCAGGCTAGTTGCCAAAGGCTTTCAGCAGGTGCATGGCATGGACTATGATGAGACCTTCGCTCTAGTAGTGAAGTGGATTCCATATGTTTGACACTTTCCATTGCAACAACCAAGGGATGGGAAGTCCATCAAATGGATGTGAAGAATTCATTTCTTCATGACGATCTCTCTGAGGATATCTATATAGAGAAGCCCTAGGGATTTATGCAGGATTCATATTTGGTATGTCGACTGAAGAAATCTGTTTATGGCCTCAAGCAAGCTCCGAGNAACGTTTAAATGCTTAGGATGACTAATTCACTTTGACTCTTAGTTTTGTATGTTGATGATTTGATGATCATCAGTTGCTCAAATTCAATGATTGCTGCAGTTAAGAGGATTCTACATGACATGTTCTTGATTTCGAACATGGGTCCACTACATTTCTTCCTTGTACTTGAGATCAGTCAAGATGCATCTGGAAACAAACTGTCTTAGGCCAAGTATGCATGAGATCTCCTTGAGAGATTTCACATGACAGACTGCAAGTCTGCTTCGACTCCTTTCCTATTAGGATTCAGACTTGAGAATGGGGAACTCCACTGGTTGATATCACACTATACAAAAAGCTAGTGGGGAGCTTGTTGTATCTCACACACTCCAGACCATACCTCTCCTATGCAGATGGTGCAATCTCCAGGTTCATGAACGAGCCGCATGAGCTACATTGGAAGGATGCAAAGTGTATCCTTCGATACGTACAGGGAACCACTACCTTTGGGATTCACTATTCAACAAAATATACATTGGACCTCATCGGGTTCACTGATTCTGACTAGGCTGGCGATAACATTTGTCACAAGTCCACATTTGGTTACTCACTCAATCTTCGTTTCGAGCCTATCTGTTGGTCGAGAAAGAAGGTTGTTGTTTCTCTATCTTCAGTCGAGGCATAGTATAGAGGGGTAGTTAACATAACCATCCAGGCTATGTGGATACAACAATTTCTCACTGAGTTGGTCATTCAATTTCATCATCTGATCATCATTTGGTGTGACAACCAGAGCACTCTGAAGTTCTATAGAGATCCAGTTCAGAGACAGGGGACGAAGCACATTGAGATCCACATGCACTACATCCGAGACTTAGTACACTAGGGGATCATCGACGTGAGGTTTTTTCCTTCAGCACAATAAACTGCAGACATATTCACCAAGACCTTCATTGAGCAAAAGTTTCATTCTCTATGTAGTCTTCTTGGAGTGAAGGACATAGTTGCCTAGAAACCATCAATTCTTCTTTTTTACATACATTGTATTTTGATGGGGGGGTTTTACCATGATGTTTTCCCTCTTTCCTGACTTTATTTTAGTGTATATTTTATATTTGGGTACCTAACATGGATTTATTTTTCCTAAGGTTTTTCCTATGTTTATTAGTCATTATTCAGTATCCTATATTTTAGGGAGAATATTCCTCTAGGAGAATATTCTCTTCAGTTCACACCTCAATTTGATCAGTTGAGTGGAGTCTAGATGCCACATTGGGATTATCACCATGCACCATTGGGATCATCATTGTTGGGCTCGTTTTTTGGTTGTTTTTTGATGATGATTGAATCCTTTTTTCATCGATACTATATATGTTATTGATTATTTTGAAGAAGTTTTCGAAGGATTTTATATCAATTCATCATGGCTTTATAACATGTATGTGTAATTGATGTTTTGCAATGGTTTTGAGTTAGATTCAGTTCGATTTGATGATTATGAGGATCTAATGCATGATCCATGTGTCACAGGGAGAATTCACAATGCAATTTTCCTTTTGGTAGGTCGTTCGACACTCCATCCAGCACCCGATATGGTGCTTCATCTGGCACTACATCCGACACACAATCAAGCACTTGGAGCGTAGGCGCGTTGGCAGTTGGGGTATTGGTGACCTATGCCGGGTGAATCGACAATATGGTTTTTGTGCCCCCTCATGGCCTCCAACTACTGAGCTCTTGAAATATCAGATTAAGAAGTTATGATGATTGCCAAGTGGTGCATTCATTTTCTAGAAGCCAAAGGCTGTTAGAGCGCATTTAATGGGATTTACCATTTTTAGAGCAGGTCGACCCTTCCAGTGGTCAACCTCTAGAACTGCAATCATTATAAATGCCACCAGTAGTGGCTAGACCAAGAACAATAATTTTAAGAATACATTTTGTTGTATAAGTCAAACATCTATGCAAACTTGTGTTTAAGACTACATTTTTTAATTTACTGATAGAACCATGTTGATTGAGCTTGCGATTTGTTGTTGAGGAGTAGCCACGAACTATTGGGGGGGCCACCAGTGGTTTGGGTGAATACTTAATTGTGTATTTTGTAATTCTACATGTTGTATGTGTTGTTTACAATTTAATTGTTTAATTCCTCTTTTGCAGGTTGCTTGTAGGATATAGTTATCTATTATGCCGTTTCTTTTATTTCTTAGTGAATGTCTTGCAAGCTACTAACTTCGTTGGTGTGTTAAAATTTAAATTGATTTATGCAGGTTGAAACAGAGTAGTCTTTAGAACATAGTATTAGTTTAATACAAAGTTTCTTTTGCAAGTTTCGCTGGATTAATAGTTGCAAGTTTTGTTAATGGATTTAGTTCTTAGTTTTAGTTATTCTTTCATGAATCTATTTCGTTTATCAATCTTGTTTTAGTGTGCTAGGATAGGAGTAGAATTTTGATTATGTTTTTACAAGCATGTTAGTTTGAAATTCAAGTTTTTAAAGATAGGATTAAGCCCAATTTAATTATGAAATTCCAATTTTAGATATTGTTTTGGATTATGTTTCTATAAGCATTCTAGTTTGAAATATGAATTTTTATTAATAGGATTAGCTTAGTTTAATTTATGAGATCTCAATTCTAGATTTGAATAGAAATTTTAATTAGAAGTTTGAATTTGAATTAAGGTTTTAATCATAAGTTTACAGTTTTGTGAATTTACTTGAGTTAGCATAAGAGTGCATTTGAATTAAGTGTAATAGTATTTTCTTATCATCGATGATTGATGCATGAAATTGAGAGATCACATGGATTTTTAGGATATTTAATGTTTCTTCTATGATGGAAAAGATTTCGTTAGATTGCTTGATTCATACTTTTCATTTCTCCATAGAAGTCAATATTGAATTAATTCCTCTTGAATTATCACTAATCATCATATGCCATTGTGATGATATTAGGAACCGAAGACATAATCATCATGTTTGAGTTTCTTGTTATTGTAGATTAAGAATAGTTTTTTATTAATTTCTGAATATAGTCATGATGATTTTGATTAAGTAGGTTAAGATTTCCCCTTTGCAGATTAGAGATGATTATGAGTTTTGTTTTAAGAATAGAGTTTACTTGCTGAATAGTTTTGATGAGTTTACTTACTGAATAGTTTTGATGAGTTTACTTACTGAATAAGTTAGTGATAGGTTAGTTGTTTGATTCCTTATTTGCTTAAAGATAAAAGATCAGAGTAGTTTACTTATTGTTGTTGTCTAGATTGAATAGATTAACTTGTTTAAAGTAGGGTTTGATTTTCTTCTTTAGGAATAATCCATCGATCCATTGTTTAAAGATGCTTAGGGTAAATAGTTAAAGTTCTTTAATAGGGTTTGCTAACTGATAGTCTTTGATTAATTAGATTAACACTTAGTTATACCATCTCCTTAGTTAGATCATACTTCCTCTAGATTTTCTATCTTGGCACATACAATTCTACAACTCTAAGTTTACCTACCCTAGGTTGACAATTTAATTGAGGGATTTAGTGCATATAGAACACCCATCATTTTTTGCGTCATTGTCGGGGATTTGTCTTAAGGTAGGACATAGTTAGGAGATAGATCATTTCTGAACCTTAGCATTAGTTTGGTGGTGGGGGGACTTTAAGACGAGAGGTAAGAACCCATGCATATGTTATAGCAGGTTCCCCCAAACCCCACGGTAGTTTTTATTTTTATTTTATTTCATGAAAAAACCTAGGGACCCAAAGGGCAGATACATTAAAACCAAACCAAAATTTTTGACCAAAGTTCCTTTTGAACTTTTTGGGGGAAGGAACACTCCACTCATAAACTTTGTAGATCGATACCGAAAAGTGGGGGTTAGCTCAACTCAAAGAGCTAAAGTAGTCTCTGAAGAGACCAGAATAGGGAGCACTATAGAACACAAAGTTGAAGCATTAGTAATAGTGGGATAGGAGGCAAGACCACTTAAGCCTTCCGTAGAACTAACCAACACAACCTTTGTTTTTCACCACCATCAGGAGACGCTAAATTTTTAGACATCATAGACCTTGAATAGGTGAATAATTTGTTTGGTAGTTCAGCTAATATAATTGTTTCCCAAGTTGAAACAAAAACTTTGGCACCAATAGTCTCAACCAGCTTGAGTAGAGTCCCAGAAATCCAAGCAGTAGGAATACCTTCCCATCAAAGGGATACCTTTCTTAGAAAATAACCTTGGGATACTTTGTTATCTTCAAGGATAAAACCATTTAGGTACTCTTTTTTAGAAACCAAACTAGTATGGATGATCAGGAGTATCACAACCATGTACGATACGAGGAGGGAGAAGAAGTTGGAAACCAAACCGAAACCACCTTCGGGTTTCCAATTTTGGACACCACACAAAATGTCAATATGAAAAACATTCCCATCTTGGCACTACCCACCTTTTACAGTAAAAGCAGTGAAGACCCGGATGCCCAGAAACTAAAACTCTTTCTACCACCCTCAAGGACTCTGCACTAAGATGGTTCATGGGGTTGGGAGAGTCCAATATTAAGTCTTTGGAAGCCATGAAAGATACATTTCTTTAGAAATACCAAGACTACTTCAAGTCCAAGGATTCTCGTAATGATATTTTCAAAATCCAATAGTTAGAAGACAAGAATCTCGAGGATTATATGGAACGGTTTGCTTATATCTCACAGAAATCAAAGTATCATGACCTTCCAAATGATGTAGTCATGGATCTTTTCCTTAAATGGATTTCAGAAGAATACCAAGAGATACTTAACCTAATGGAATCAGGTGACATATCCCATAAACCATTTTCCGAAATCTATGAAATGTGTAAGAATTACTTGAGGAGTAGAGCTAAAACAAGGAAGAATGTTCGGGATCCTTATTGTCGAAACTTAAAACTAGTCAGTTCAGGTGGTATCAAAAGGGTAGAGATAGGGAACCTCTTAGAGAACTTTGAAATGGATATCTTAAGCACAATAGGTTCCCAGTTGGACACCCTAAACATTAAAAGGAAATAGGAGGAGGAAAATGCAGCAATGAGCATATTTTTCCCAAGATGCAGAAGGAAGCATTCCTTAAGGGAATTTCCATTAGATAACATTTCAGTTTGTGGATTCTTCTCGAAGGACAACTGAACTGAAAAAATTCCATAATTTCCCAATTTTTTGGCCATCTACAGAAGACAAGATCCTTGGGAGTCCTCTTATGCACCTAGGAGGCCATGGAAGCCTAGGAATCAACCTACATACTGGGATCTACAACCTCAAGTTCCACCCTATTATCAACAACCACAATAGTGGAATTGTCCGAGTTGGAAAAATTGGTCTACACAGTATCACCATCCTTGGCTTCAAGGATGGAGAGGAGGGCATAGCCAAGGGAACCTTCAAGCTCCACATATCCCTATGCCCAACCATCCTTACCCTCAATTTCCACCGAACATCCTGCAACTTCTGTCATGTTTTGTTCCATCGCCGTTACCTCCTATTCCACAACAACTGCAACAATACCAAAATGCAAGCTCCCCAAGACCATAATTACTACAGGCACAAACCATTCCCAATCCCAATCAAAAAACCCACTCAACCTCTTCATAATGTTGAGATGCAAGCCTTCTTGACATATGTTATTTCTCCTGTTCCATTGCAAGAGATTCAACTAAGGTCGGGAAAATTTTTGGACATGCAAAGGCCTTCAGTAGTCATCCGAGAAGAAGAAGAATAGGAAGCCCCCAAATAACTCATAGATGACACTAGATGGGAAGATGTTATCACCCCTAAGGACCAAGAACCCAATCTTTCCCAAGATGAACCTTCACAAATTGCAAAGGCCCCTCCTTACCCCAAAATATTAGTGATCAAGAAACCTACCACCCGAATGAAATTTGACATCTTGAATGAATTGAAGAATATCTGTGTCAAAATTTCATTGCTACAAGCCATTAAGGACATTCCAATATACAATAAGGTGGTCAAAGAATTGTGTATTAAGAAGCCAGGAAGGAAGCAGAAGGATCCTCCAACAGTACATTTGATAGGAGAACTTTTTGAGTACATATCAAAGCAACCTAAGGTTGCAAAATGTGAAAACCCAAGAAACCATGTAGTGACCATAACCATTAATGAGGTTTCCATAGGAAACAATCTCATAGACCTAGGGGAAGCCATCAATGTGATGAATGTTACTACCTTGGAGGAATTACAACTAAAACCTCTTCTTAGACCTACCCCAAGTATTTTGGAATTAGTAGATAAGACAAGGGTTATACCTGAAGGAATTTCAGATGATATCATAGTTAATTTAGCCTCATGGGAGTACCCAATGGATTTTATTGTCATCCACTCAAAGGATCCTACCAAAGGGAATCCCGATATTTTGGGAAGACCTTGGTTAGCCACAACCAATGCATTTATTGGCTGTAGAGAGGGAGAAATGACCATCTCAAATGGAATCTCTATATAGAAGCTCACCATATATCCACCAAATCAACCTATCATGGCTAATATATGGTGGCTTGAATGTCCATACGAGAATGAGGATTGGGAACAACCTGTGTTTCCAAGTGATCATTCTTGGGAAGTTCAGGAGAACACAATAGAAAATGTGCTAAACCAGTTTATTTCTGCTATCACGTGTGTTGATTTTCCACAATCTTTTCCCCAATTTGAGTACTTGTTTGGGGAAAAATTTTAGGAAAATTTGGACCCACGAAATTTTTCTTTGACATATTTTATCTTCGATATAGACGAGTCTGCCACATCTTACACCATGCCCTACGAGATTAGTCCAGGGAAAGTTCTACATATAAATTCCGAACTAGATACAGACCAACAAAAGTAGTTAGTAAGTGTCCTTAAAGAACAATCATGGGCATTCTCTTGGGTATACATTGACATGAATGGTATACACCCTAACACATGCATTCATCACATATATAACCATGGGGAAGTAACACTTGTTAGGAAACCCCAGAAAAGGATGAACTCGACACTCAAAGATATAGTAAAAGAGGAGATACAAAAGTTATTGAATTTCGGGTTTATCTATGCCATCTCTGATAGTAAATGGGTATCCCCGCTTGTACTGGTTCCAAAGAAAGTGATTGGGAAATGGAAAATTTGTGTTGATTTCTGGGAGCTTAACAAGGTCACTCTGAAGGATTGTTTTCCTCTTCCTTTCATTGACCAAGCCTTGGATACCATGTTAGGAAATAAATATTTATCCTTTTTAGATGGATATAGAAGGTACAATCAACTTCTCATAGCACCCAAGGATCAGGACAAGACTATCTTCATCTATCCTTGGGGCACCTATGCCTATAGGGTCTTACCATTTGGATTGTGCAATATTCTTGCCACATTTCAACGAGTAGTACTAGGGATATTTGTTGATATTATTCATGATTGTGTGAAGGTATACATGGATGAATTCACAGTATATGGAAATACTTACTAGGAAGCCTTAGATAACTTAGAAAAAGTCCTTATCATATGCCAAGAAATGAGCTTGTCCTTAAGTCATGAGAAATGTAAAATGTTGCTGACTGAAGGAGTGGTTCTAGGACATCACATTTCATCTGAAGGGATTAAAGTCAATCCTCCTAATATTGAGGTCATCGTCAGACTTCCACCCCCCAAGACTCAAAAAGAGGTGAGAATATTTCTTGGACATGTTGGATACTACCGATGATTTATTGAAAATTTCACAAAGATTGATGAACCCATGTTTGGATTGTTAATAAAGGATGTTGATTTTCTTTGGACTGAGCAGTGTCAAGCTGCCTTTGAAATTCTGAAAGCTAAGTTGTCTGTGGCACCAGTTCTTAGGAGGGGCAATTGGGCTCTTCCATTTCACATATGCACTGATGCCTCTGATACTGCAATAGGAGGAGTATTAGGGCAGAAAAAAGACCATCAGTCCTATTCCATTTATTTTTTGAGCGAGAGCTTGTCCCCTGCCAAGTTAAACTATACAGTTACCGAAAATGAATTCTTGGCAGTAGTTCATGATATTAATAATTTCTGCCACTACATCACAGGTTATAAAGTATTTGTACATACAGATCACTCTACCATTAGATTGCTCATGAATAAACCCATTACTAATGGCCGAGTGACTAGGTGGCTCCTGCTATTGCAAGAGTTCAATATCATTGTCCTTGACCGACATGGAAAAGAGAATTTGGTAGATGATTTTGTTTCAAGAATAAAAAATGAGGATGATGATATTCCCGTTGATGATAGTTTCCCAGACGAGCACCTTTTCTCCCTCTCTGTAAATACCCCATGGTTTGTAGATATGGAAAATTATTTGTCTACTAGGAAGTTACCATTTCATTTGTCACCTCATGAAAAACTTAGAATTATTATGCAGAGTGCTAATTACTCTTGGGTTGGCCATGAAATTTTTCATAATGGTCTAGACTTGATTATTCGTAGATGTGTCTGAGAAGATGAGATACCAGAAATTGTACGAAGTTGTCATGATGGACCATGTGGTGGCCATTTTTATGACAAACGTACAACATATAATGTGTTACATTCAGGTTACTATTTGCCTAGCATCTTCAAGGATAATGCCAAGTATGTGAGGAGTTTCAATAGCTGTCAAAGGATATGAAGACCCACATCAGCTGACAAAATTCCCTTGTGTGCCCAAGTTATGATAGAACTTTTCGAGAAATGGGCCCTTGACTTTGTAGGACCAATTTCACCCATGTCTCGTAAAAAAAATTATATTTTGGTTTGTAAATATTATGTCGCCAAGTGGGTAGAGGCAAAATCCCTATTCAGGGCTACTGAAAAATTCATTTTCGAATTCATTATGAAGACATATTTACGCACTTTGGTGTTCCTCATGAAATTGTTACAGACCAAGGCACTCAATTCACTTCCAATCTTATGAGAGAACTAACGAAGAAATATGGGATGAAACAATACAAGTCTTTTCCATATCACCCACAAGCTAATGGTAAGGTAGATTCCACAAAAACAATTCTATAAGCTATCTTAACCAAGACTATTCAATTGCATCATCGGGATTG
This sequence comes from Picea mariana, assembly GCA_032191745.1. Taxonomy (NCBI): domain Eukaryota; kingdom Viridiplantae; phylum Streptophyta; class Pinopsida; order Pinales; family Pinaceae; genus Picea; species Picea mariana. The sequence continues at coordinate 10,369 of JASDQU010752674.1, read as the reverse complement.
GGTTGATAGGCTTCTAGAGGCTTTGTGGGCATATCAGACCACCTGGAGAAACACCACTGGGCATACCCCTTATGAGCTAGTGTATGGGAAAAAAGTACTTATACCAATATAATTTCAAGTAAGGACCTTCTATATTACCATAGAATTGGGATTAAAATTACATGAGGCTCAGAAACAACGAGTTGGATGAGATCATGCAAGATGCTATCCAATGAACAATATTAGTTGAAAACTAGAGGAGCAAGTGGCATGACAAGTTTATTAAGAAAGAAACACTTCGAACCTGGTGATTGGGCTTTGTTGTTTGACTCCTAATTTAAAACCTTCAAAGGAAAAATTACCACTAGGTGTTTAGGTCCTTACGAGGTAGTCACCGTGTATGACAATGGGGCTATGAAAATAAAAAAAATTGACAATGTACAAGTCTCCTTTATAGTAAATGGACACCGACTCAAACTTTATCACAGACCCATTTCCAAAGAATATTTTCTACAGGTCATGTCAACTGATAAGGGATTAGCCTTAGTAAATGGGGAAGTCCCCTCTTGTTCTTGAATGTTTTTCTGAATTTTCGACTGTACATATGTAAATAATTTTGAAATATGTTGATAGACAATTCTAGATATTTCTGTAGGAATTTATTTCACTAGGAGTAGACAATTTCAAGGAGATATAAAGGAAGTATTTTCCTTCAAAAATATTTCTATATTTAAACCTTGTTGTCTGTTAAGCATCAATTAAATAATGACTTGTCGTAATTATCCACTTTTTTGCAAATATTTCCATCGTCTTTTTCTCAGGGCATATTTAATGGCAGTTGCTCTTAAATCTTCACCACTAGAGGATATGAGGAAGTGATACCTTAACCATCAAACTTAGAGGTTACTCATACAATTTCCCCAAGAACCCTGAGTAAGTGAGTAAAACATCTGTATTAAAGAGTAACAAGGAGGTCTAATTAGCAGTTAGCCATGGAAACATCACAATAACTAAAAAAAAAAGGGATGAAAGTGAGTTGAGCCTAAACATACCTTTATGTTCTTTCCCAATGGTACAATCCACTACACACTAAAAATGCTTGATTATACCATATCTTTAGATAGGGCATGTCCTCTTAAGTACCTCATACATCAGGACAATCTCTAAGGAATACATAAAGGAGAGTCATCCTCTAACATAAATACCATCCCAATCTAAGAAAAAAGGGAAAAACAAAAGTATTTTTTTCCAGAGTTGTTCCCCCATCTTCTTGCACAAAGAAATATTTATATGAAAATATTAAAAGATGGAGGGCCAATATTTGAGGGTGTAAGAGTCTAACCCGTCGGGATACTGAATAGGTCTGCTGACAATGGGTACTGGCCTGTGGTATGACTAGGTAAACCCGCCGGAGTACTGAATAGGCTTGCTGGCAACGGGGCATTCTACCCAGCGAGGATGATAATCTGACAAAAAAATAATAAGAAGAAATTTCTAAATCTTAAACTTGTCCTGATGTATGATGTCACTTGTAGACAAAGATAAAAAGAACTATGTATGATTAAGCTAAGGTTAATGAACTCAATAAATCTTCCATTGGGAACTAACTTTGAGACTATCCTAAAACTCTCTCGCCTACCTCTTCTTAACTATATGTAGGATGTTCTATCCTATAGGTTGGGCCATCTCCTAACCGCCTTGTCAGACCGATATGTGAAATTTATCTCTACACTTAACAAGCTGTAAATCTTCGGCTATTGGGAGAATTGATTGGTTTCCTATATTTTTTATTGTGAGGTGTCACAATACTTAGGAGTGGGGGAGGGGTTTCATTAGCTGACAAATGACAATACTGCCTATCTATAATCCATGAGAAGAAGAAGTAGAATCTTTATAAAAAGTCATGTATATTTTTTTCATGATATGGGATATTATATCAGCAATTATTTTTTTATTGAAATGCTAAACTCACTGTGTGTTATAAACCTGTTGTATATTTCTTCGACAGACCACTTAACTGGTTTTTGTTTATAGACTGTTCATTATAGACTTGTGATTACATGCCTTGAGATAGAGGAACATATCATTATAATGTGTGATCATGATGACAAAGAAAGTAACAATGGAACACTCTTATCTTGTCTCTTCTCTTGTTCACTATGACAGTCAAAAGTGTTTAAGACTGAGTGCTATGGATAAAACATCCATTACATGATGAACAAATTCCATTTTACATAGGAGTACCATATGGAGTGCCATTTGGAAGACCATATGGGGTGCCATGTGGACGACTGGATGACGCGCCATATGAAGGATCAGATGAGGTACACACACAAAGTAAGTGACCACAATTGCAGGTAACCAAGAATCAATTGACTTAATCTATTTGTTTAGTTCTATGATGATATGGATTAAATGGAATTCAATAGTTAAATGATACAATCTCTAAATACATTTTTATGATCAAACGTCCAAGTCGAAGACTTGGACATTGATATAATTCCCTCATCATTATGATTTCCTTCAAATGACACCATTCAAATTCAAAATCGACGCAGTCATAATCACACATGGAAAATCATGTGTGATGAATTCATTAACGAATTCAACCATTTCCACCTTGAGCGCATTCAAAATCAGAGGGTTAGCTCCAAATTGTTATTTCATTCATGCATGGTCATTGTGTTGTGCTCATCCTTTTCCCAATTGCACTCGTCCTCTACCCAAATTCACTCCTTTGTCTAATTCCACTCCTCTGCTCATCCTCCACACTGTAACCATGCCCAAATGATATAATCCATCCTCCTATGCCGACCTCTTGGCTATCCCCGAATTCACACAGTGTAGGGAGGTCTTCCTTTGTGCAGGGTGGGGACCATTCTTGTCCTGTTTGCAGGGCCACAATGATGGTGTTTCACTACAATTATCCCTCGGATTCTATGGGAGGATGGCACACGTGGGGTCTCTGGACTTCTTGGTTTCTGATGAGTCAATTTCCTCAACCATGAAGCTTCCAAGGGTTGGAGATCACTGGTTTAAGCACCACCAATTACCATGACCAAGCTACAACAGATTTTTTAAGCCTGAGTTTCAGAACATTTCTAGAGCTAAGGGGTACTCCAAAGAATGGATTAGAGATGAGTTGGTTAACCCCTTGATTTTCATCACTAGAATTATCACTTGTGAAGGTAGATACTTTGTTTTTAAAGCTTTCCATTTTCGACTGTTAGCTCATTTCCAATTTAACAAGCCATTGAATTTTCCTTTTTGCTTCATGAAAAGTGTTGAGAATATGTCTTCCCAAGTACAAAAGAATGGTCAATCCTCATAAAAGTCTATTCCATCACAGACTCATCAAATTTCTTGTCATAGTCAAGTTGGAAAAATAGGGGAAGACATGGGATAAATTCATCTATCAATTTTCAAACCCCCATCTTACAATCAAGACCAGCAAGAAAACACTTGATCTAGGGATTGTTACTCCATACAAACCCCATTCTCCAAAGAATCCAAACCCTCCTACTCAAGCTATCCCTCTACCGGAACAAAATACCAAGAAACTTGTTGATATCCCTGCATCCTCATCAGGCAAGAAGACTAAAAAGTCTATTGATAATTATCCAATGCCCTCAACATCTATTGAGCATGCACCCAAAAAGTTACAAGAGGCAATTCAACAATATTTCCCTGTGGTCCCTACAAATAGAAGAGGATCTAATCAATTTAAAGGAGGATATTTTTTAAAAAGTACCCAAAATTCAAGTGGGAATCCTAATTTAAAACCCCCAAGCACTTCAGATCCTATCCAAGTATCTTCTGATCTCGAAATCCCCCATAAAATACTTAGGGAAGTTTTTGCAAAAGAGTTGGATCTTGATAGAGAAGTAAAATCTGAGCCCATTCCCCCTCATAAACCCTTTGTTACTCTTACCTCACAGATACCTACACCATATCCCAAACCTAATAGAATCTTGACATCCTTCAAGGGATCCAAGCCCTCCTCTGAGATATTTGATCATACTCCAGTCATTGAAAAATTACAACAGGAAAATGTTCAGCTGCTACAATAGTTGGAAGAGAGGAAGACCATGGATAAGCATCTCCACCACACAATGTAGTATTACAAGAAAAGGTGAATTCCCTCCAATGATTGGTTGATCAAATTACCAATGACAATCATAGCCTCCATTCAAAATTGAAACACTACAAGAGGGCCAAGACAAAGTCTTTCGGGCAAGAAGGTTCTAAAGCTAATCCATCCCCTTCTCAGCAAGTCTAGTCATATTGGGTAATTCATTTTTGTTTGCAGTGGGACCTGCAAATCCTTAGGCGTGGGGGTAATGTTGGGCTTGTGTTTTGGTTGTTTTTTGATGATGATTGAATCCTTTTTGCACCGATATTATATATGTTATTGATCATTTTAAAGAAGTTTTCGAAGGATTTTGTATCAATTCATCATGGCTTTATAACAAGTATGTGTAATTGACGTTTTGCAATGGTTTTGAGTTAGATTCAGTTCCATTTGATGATTATGAGGATATAATGTGTGATCTGTGTGTCACAGGGAAAATTCACAATGCAATTTTCCATCTGGTATCTCGTTCAACACTCCATCCAGCACCTGATCCGGTACTTTATCTGGCACTGCATCCGGCACACGATCTAGTAATTGGAGCGTAGGTGAGTTGGCGATTGGCTTATTGGAGGCATGTGTTGGGTGAATCGATGACCTAGGTTTTGTGCCCCCTCGTGGCCTCCAACTACTGAGCTCTTAACATCTTAAATTAAGAAGTTATGTCGATCGTTGAGTGCCTCGTTAAGTTTCTAGAAGCCAATGGCAGTTAGAGCCCATTTAATGGGATTTACCATTTTTAAAGTAGGTTGACCCTTCCAGTGGTCGACCTCTCAAACTATAATCATTATAAATACCACCAGTAGTGGCCAGAACAAGAGCACGAATTTTAAGAATACATTTTGTTGTATAATTCAGACATCTCTGCAAACTTGTGTTTAAGACTACATTTTTTAATTTATTGATAGAACTGTGTTGATTGAGATTGCGATTTGCTATTGAGGAGTAGCCACGACTTGTTGGGGGGCCCACCAGTGGTCAGGGTGAATACTTATATCGATAAACTGTGTATTTCGGTTGTGTAGTTATAATTTAGTTTATTTCTCTGTTTATGTATTTTGTAATTCTACATGTTGTATGTGTTGTTTACAATTTAATTGTTTAATTCCTCTTTTGCAGGTTGCTTGTAGGAGATAGTTATATATTATGTTGTGTCTTTTATTTCTTAGTGAATGGATTGCAAGCTACTAACTTCGTTGGTGTGTTAAAATTTAAATTGATTTCTGCAGGCTGAAACAGAGTAGTCTTTAGAACAGAGTATTAGTTTAATACATAGTTTCTTTTGCAAGTTTCGATGGATTAATAGTTGCAAGTTTTTGTAATTGATTTAATTCTCATTTTTAGTTATTCTTTCATGAATCTATTTCATTTATCAATCCTCTTTTAGTGTGCTAGGATAGGAGTATAATTTGGATTATGTTCTTACAAGCATGTTAGTTTGAAATTCAAGTTTTTAAAGATAGGATTAAGCCCAGTTTAATTATGAAATTCCAGTTTTAGATATTGTTTTGGATTATGTTTCTATAAGCATTCTAGTTTGAAATCTGAGTTTTTAATAATAGGATTAGCTTGGTTTAATTTATGAGATCTCAGTTCTAGATTTGAATAGAAATTTTAATTAGAAGTTTGAATTTTAATTAAGGTTTTAATCATAAGTTTACAGTTTTGTGAATTTACATGAGTTAGCATAAGAGTGCATTTGAATGAAGTATAATAGTGTTTTCTTATCATCGATGATTGATGCATGAAATTGAGAGATCACATGGATTTTCAGGATATTTAATGTTTCTTATATGATGACAAATCTTTCGTTAGATTGCTTGAATCATACTTTTCATTTCTCCATAGAAGTCAATATTGAATTAATTCCTCTTGAATTATCACTAATCGTCAGATGCCATCGTGGTGTTATTAGGTACCTAACACATAATCATCATCTTTGAGTTTCTTGTTATTGCAGATTAAGAATAGTTTTTGATTAATTTTTTAATACAGTCATGATGCTTTTGATTAAGTAGGTTAAGATTTCCCCTTTGCAGATTAGAGTTGATTATGAGTTTTGTTTTAAGAATAGAGTTTACTTGTTGAATAGTTTTGATGAGTTTACTTGCTGAATAGTTTTGATGAGTTTACTTACTAAATAAGTTAGTGATAGGTTAGTTGTTTGATTCCTTATTTGCCTAAAGATAAAATATCAGAGTATTTTACTTACTGTTGTTGTCTAAATTGAATATGTTAACTTGTTTAAAGTAGGGTTTGATTTTCTTCTTTAGGAATAATCGATTGATCCATTGTTTAAAGTTGTTTAGGGTAAATAGTTCGATTTCTTTAATAGGGTTTGCTAACTGATAGTCTTTGCTTAAGTATATTAACCCTTAGCTATACCATCTCCTTAGTTAGATCATACTTCCTCTAGCTTTTCTGCCTTGGCACATACAGTGCTACAACTCTAAGTTTACTTACCTTGGGTTGACAATTTAATTGAGGGATTTAGTGCATATAGAACACCCATCAATCACTGGCTAATGTGCATTGTCCTTGGGATCATCACCAGACTAGCACATTACTCATGATTCCCTAATCTCCTCCTCAATTCACTATGTTTCAGTTAGTTAACTAAAGACTGAGAGACTAGTTAACTTAGACCAGGTGGAAGTTAACTCCCGTAACTGCCTGAGAGACTAGAATAGGTGGAAGTTTACTCTCTTAACTATTGGTGTGTGTCCAGATCACTCTAGACCACCACTATGGATCATTGGCTTCTCTTCCAGTGCACATTGGTTGAGTTATATAGAGTATATCATGTGTAAATTATCATTCATTCATTTGGTTAATGAGAATTCTTCCATTCTTTCTCTCCTTCTTCTCTTTTCTTCTATTTTCTCTACAACTGTGTATGCCAATTCCCATCTAGATATATTCTGTGTAGGTTCAACACATTTACAGAGAGAGGTATGCTTAGAGTGCAGTGAGGTTTTCTTATTTGAATTATCATTCATCCTCTATACTTTCGGCAGGGATTGACGAAATTGTTGGTAGTAGGGAGACTTGTGAAGCAACAAAGGGATGAAGAAATGATGATCTTTGTTGGTTCTCATAAGGTGAATGGTTTACTTATCAATTTGTTGTATTTAGGTCTGATTTTATGCATCACTAATCAGTTTCTGATATGGAGGTTCTCGCCTTGTGTTATCACCACCATTGCTCCATTCCATTTTGGCTCAATGTTCTTCTTCTTTCGTTGTTGGTCCTTCTATTGTAACTTTGTTATGGAAAGGCTAAAGGATAAATACCTGGCCCAATTCTACGCAGAAACTTGTAAATTCCAAATATTCAAGAATTGTATAGGGATCACTTTTAAATAAAGATCAAAATCTTTTAAGCTCTGAAATTATTTCTTTATTTTTTTTCTTTTAAATCTCATTTTTCTTCATCTTTTTCTTAGTACAACACTTAAAAAAATAAAACAAAATAATAAATTTATTACTTTTGTAAAAATATTTATATAAGTTTCACTCATTTTATTTTTTTTATTAGCTAGTTTTAATATGTAAAAACCTTTTTTGTTTTAAATTTTCTTTACTTACTTTATTGTTTTAGTTCTCTTATTATTTATTATATTTTTAACTTTTAAATAATAATAAAAAAATATATCACATCACTACAATGTTACTCTAATTTATTTTTGTAGTCTTTAAACTGATTTCTTATTTAATAAACTTTTCTTTTAATTGACTCACTTTGGCATTAACGTATTTACATTAACTCTTCATTAGTTTACTCTCTTACAAAATAAATAAATAAAATTATTAAGTTAGGGTTTTCTTGTACATATTTTTCTTTAGTTGTTTAGTTTCTTTTAAGTTTTGATTTAACTTTGTTATTTCAACTTTATGAACTCATACACATAAGTGAATACAAAATTATAAAGTTGTAAAACTAAAAAAAAATATCAAATATTTGAAAAACAAATACAAAGCAAACATGATTGGATTTTAGGTTAGAGGATATTTAGCCTAGAGTCTCATGTGTTTTCTTGTTGGGGCTCTAAACCCAAGGCGACGTTACCGTCTCTTCCTGCCTAGCCCCACAGGAGGTCAAGATATTGGTGTTGGCGAATCTTTAGTCCCTCGACATCAACAAGGGTTACATAGTTACATAGTCCACAATTGAGGGTAGCAATGCCCATAGATCCTCTACACCAAGATAACTTCTCAATGCTCATAGATTTTGTTAATGAATCTGCAACATTCTTCAAAATGTCCACCTTCATTAACAAAATTTTCTTTTCTTCAAACATGTCTCTCACAAAGTCATATTGAACATAAATATGCTTTTCCTTTGAATGATAAGTCGGGTTCTTTGCCAGAAAAATTGCACTATGAATGTTACAATCTATCCTTACAGCTTATTGTAGCAACCTAATACTTGAGTTCCTTGCCTGCATGAGTGGCTTCCATGTATTCAATTTTTTGTAGTTGAAAGTGCCACTACAGATTGTATTTTTCTCATCCAATTGATTGCTCCACCAAATAAGTTAAACACATACCCACTTGTAGATCTCCTACGATCCAGATCTCCATCCTAGTCTGCATCCACAAAGCCATGTATCTCTGGCACTATGTCCAATTAAGTACCATGGATAAGAGGTCGGGGAAATCCATCGTGAAAATCCCAACGAGTTCAGAGCCGTCCATCTGTTGGGACAGGTGGAAGGGATCGAGAGTCCATCGACATTTCGGAGCTTCAGAAGACAAGAGTCTGATACCTGTTGAACCCCGAAATGGCGAAAGGATCATAGCTGTAGGATCTCAGGGAGGACACGTGTTGTGTGGTCGTCTAGATTGGGGATGTGGTCATTGGAGTTCAGGTAAGTGAGTTTTCATGGTTTTGTAAAGTGGCGAAACCCGAGGGTTGACCTGAACCATCCATCACTTGGGACGCATGCCAAAAATCTGAAGAGAGTCAGGGATCGGTGTTTCAGAGGTCCTGAGGACATGATTCTCTTGCAAGTCGAAACTGCGAAGTCTGATTTTCAGACAAGAGGAGAGCTCTGTGTGGGGCCCAGTTGACGTCGTCCCATCGTAACAAGGGAATTGGGAATTGCCAGAGTGAAAACCCCGAAGCATACGAGAACCGTCCATCCTTGAGGATGCATGGGTGAGATCGAAGCCGTTGGGAAATTCCCTGAAAGGAAAAGTCAAGTGTCAGGGAATCGACATTCGTGAAATCGGGGGAATCGAAGGCCAAAGCATTTTGACAATTGAAGTCGTGAAACCCCGAGGGAGATCTGGAGCCATTGATCTCAACGAATGTTCACCATAATTGATTTTGGTTATGGTGGAAGGGCATCCTACTGACGTCATATCCAGAATCTGTGATTCGGAAGATCAGGGATTCCGTGGGCAAGAGATTTACTACATTTCAACACTCGAAACCCTGAATCCCGATAAGGTATATGACCGCGGTCATATAAGGGAAGGTCGCGTGGACTAAAGGCTTAGTCCAGGAGGCTAAGGCAGCAGGGGAGCATATCAGGGATCAGGGATCAGTAAAATGAGTTGTTTGGACATCACAAGTGCCAAAATCCCGATAGGAGGAACCCTGATAAAAAAGAAAAAAGCCAACATTGATTTACCACAGGACTCCCGATAGAAGAAAGGGAGATCCCGTGAGAGAGTTGTTGTGGGTGAAAATTTCCCAATAGGGAAATAGAAGAACCTTTTAGTTCTTAAGGCCGAGGAAGGAGGAAAGATCTTGTGAGCACACGTGCCTTGAGGGCACGCCTGCGTCAAGTGGTATCAGAGCTTAGAAAATATTTTTTGTTTTCTATAGTAGGGAGAAAGAAAATTCACCATGCCACCAAGGAGAAGAGATAGGCAATCACCTGATATAGAGGAGGAAAGGGAAAACCCCAGAGGAAGGGGTAGAGAAGTGCAGAATCCAGAAGTAGAAAGAGATCTTCATAACTTACGCACTAGAGTTGTGGACATGGAAATAAGACAAAGGCGCACAACTGATGTAGGAGATATCAATGAGTCTAAAAATGAAGATGATGCTGGACATGGAGAAGAAGAAATCCCAGCAGAAGATGCAGCAAATGAATGCTTACTTAAAGCTGTTGTAAGAATGGGTGCAAAGGTGAAAATGGACATTCTAGTTTATGAGGGAAATCTGGATGTAGAAGAGATTCTAGACTGGATTAGAGCTCTGGACACCTATTTTGACTATGAAGATATCGAAGAGGACAAGAAAGTC
>JASDQU010752673.1:18628-35235 GCA_032191745.1 Picea mariana | reverse complement strand
ATTTGATTTGTTTTCCCAGTTTAGCTTTAGATGATTATTGCATTTAAAACTGAAAATAATATGATGAGCACACTCCAAAAATATCATACACAAAAATTCCAAATTATGAAAAATCATTAAATGCATACCCCAAAATAGTTTTGGACCTAGAAGAAAAGAGAAAAACAATTAGAAATCAACTATAAGTTTTCATTGAATGAAAATACATAAGTTGGATGATTTCTAAGTGAGAAGTATAGAAGATGGAAAATTATGAAAAATGACCACTTGACCTACAATCATGGATCCTCTCGCACTCATTTTCTAGTTGGGACATCTTTTATACTTTATTTAGTTGGAACTTCTTGACTAGTTGTAACTGTTTTCTTCTTATCTGATTCTTTTATTTTGTTTAAGCATTCTTTAACCAATTTTCAATATATTCTCTCATGGGTGCAACTTGTTGGCAGCCAATTAAATTTTTTTTATTGTCCTATAAGCTGCCTACACCTATGTCTTTCGAACTTCAAATTGTCATCTCATTTTTCAAATAGACGATATTTTCATTTCTTGCGACACTTGCGAATTGGTCTCCATTAAGTTTTCACGACTAGAAGTGTGAAAAATTCTCCTTTCGAGGTGACATTTCGATCACTATCTGAATTTTCGTCAACTTTTTATCGATATTTTCTATGGCACTTACCTTTGGTTTATCGTTATGTGGCTGAAAGGATTTTCGAACTATGCCTATTTGGACATTCTTATATTGATTGCATAACTTGATTTTATTATGGCTCTTGGCTTGTCAATTTTATGAGTATCGATTGGCACAATGGTTTAAAACTTTTGATTTATACAATGGCGCATGGTTAACACTGGGTGTTGGTTACACGTTGAATATTCATGTTCTAAAAACTATAGTTGTTTTGATGTGTTGGAATAACACTCACCATTTGATTCTTTGGTTGGCCAAATGATATGGTTTTTGAGTTATTCTATGGTTGATTGAACAGATGTGGAATTTGCAGGTTGTACTTTACCATAACTATTATGCATGGCGGTGAATAACTCCACCACCCTCGCATGCGCACATTAATGCTCTCCCCCTTTGATCGTTCATTGCTGTTAGATTGAATAACTCTGCTCCTATGCGTTGGTGAATTCGAACCAAACCCTTACCATGTGCTCGATTCATGGCACCAGTCGTCCGAGATGAACCCAATGGGAGCCAAACTCTGTTGATGTTTGACAGTGCCCGCGGTGACCTCAAGGAAAATGGGTGGCTTACATTTATACAAAGATTCCAGGGTGTTAACCTCTGCGTAGCTAGACAATTTGCTTTGACCTTTGATGGTTGTCGATCCAAGGTCGGCGATATTCAACTGCAAATTGATGAACAGTTTATCAGTCTTGCTACGGGTTTGCCTGCCACTGGACAGCGATGATCCAAGAATTGCAAAGTAGTCGAGGTCCCATGGACACTGCTCTTCCAGTCGCGTAAAATCACCTCCTGTGATAAAGTTATGCCTGTGACCATGCTTAAACAACGCTGGCATGATTTATTGATGATAATCAAACAGTTTATCACCTGTGAGGGTCGGTATGGGTTTGTGTTCTTGCACCACCTTTGTTTGATTATGGTTTTTATGGGTTATCAGCTCAATATGCCCTATAATTTGCATAGAATCCTGTTTAAAATGTCAAAGAAGTACAAAAGAAGTCAGGTTGATAGTAGCCTTTTTCATTATGGGGTGGTTAAGCTTATTGTTGTCTGTCATTTGAGTCTTCACGGGGATTGTTGGAGCGATTTCGTGGCTTGCAATGGTTTCAGGGATTCGAACCTTACACAGGTCGACAAACCAGTGGTGAGCGAGGTCAAGGTTGTACCTCTAGTACCCTACCATACCCTACTGCCCAAACCATTGGCCGACCTTCCTACCGACCTACCCCACACTGTGACTAAGGGTGTTGAGACTGTTAAGCCTATGGGAAAAAATCCCAAGGAAAACCTCACTGCAAACACTAAAGGGAAAAACAATGCCCGTTTGATTTCACGGATGGCAAGAAATAAGCCAAGTCCCCCTCTCGAACCAAACGCTATCGTGTTGAGTGAGGACTCCAATTCGGAAGTGGAGGATTTCTTGGCTAGCAAATACCCCTATTCACAAGGTTTGTGTGTTGAACCCTCGTATGAATTTGTGTCAAACCTACCCCCCTGCCTACAGGATGACCCTAACTACAGAGGCATTAAGTTGCCTTGTGAAGCCCCCGGTCATTTATCCAAACCCTATCTTGCTCTGTTTAAACCTACGGTGCCACCCTGTGATCAATGCAGTTCATGGTTAGAGCGATATTATCTGGATGTTTCGATTCTCCAGACAATAATTCAATCTTTGGAGGACCAAGTTCCATTGCTTACCAATCAAAAGGCCAAGCTACAAGCCACTGATAAGAAACAAAAGACGATAGGTTCCATCTTGTTTAAAAATGTGGAATTAAACTGTTCCGAAGAAGAAAATTACAATTAGATTCATGCCAAAAAAATCATTAAATTGTGACTCTGAATGAGAGGAGCTTTCTTAGCCTCATCTTTTATTTTCCTTTGTACATTGTAATTAGCATAACCAATTCAAAACATGGGAACATAAATATAAAAGGAATTCTATCATATTATTATTAATTGTGTAAATCTTAGAATTAACGAAATTGATTTAAACACAACAAAACAATTAACACAGTGATAAAAGAGAATAATTAAATAAAAGAAATTCACATTACATAAAAGAAAACAACACAAAATAAATTAGCAAAATTTTTCATTAACCTAATACTCAATTACACACACTTTTTGTCAGTTTTCTATTAAGCAAACAATTAAGAAATAAAAAGTTTATAATAATTATTTCCTATCAAAACTAAATTTTCTCTTAAACAAACAATTAAGAAACATCTAAAAACTAAAACTTAATAAAATGCATATCATTATTTAAATTTTAAAAACGACACATCATTTTTAAATTTTAAAAGAGACACATCATTATTTAAATTTTAAAATATAGTTAAAAACTAAATTTATAAACTCTCAATAACATCTAAAAACTTTAAGTTAAGAAAATGTACATTATTATTTAAATTTCAAAAAGAGAACGTCATTAAAAAGAAAATTACAATTAGATTGATGCCAAAAAAGTCATTGAACTGTGTGACTGTGAATAAGAGGAGTTTTCTTAGCCTCATCTTTTATTTTCTTTTGTACATTGTAATTAGCATAACCAATTCAAAAAATGAAAACATAAATATAAAAAGAATTCTATCATATTATTATTAATTGTGTAAATCTTATAATTAAAGAAATTGATTTAAACACAACAAAACAATTAACACAGTGATAAAACAGAATAATTAAATAAAAGAAATTCACATTACATAAAAGAAAACAACAAAAAATAAATTAACATAAATTTCTATTAACCTAATACTCAATTACACATACTTTTTGTAAGTTTTCTATTAAACAAACAATTAAGAAATAAAAAATTTATAATAATTATTTCTTGTCAAAACTAAATTTCTATTAAACAAGTAATTAAGAAAAAAAGGTCCATAAGAATTATTGTCTCTCAAAACTAAATTTATAAACTGTAAATAATATCTAAAAACTATAAATTGATAAAATACACATCATTATTTAAATTTTTTTAAAAAGTTAAAAACTAAATTTATAAGTTCTCAATAACATTTAAAAACTAAAAGTTAATAAAAAGCACATCTTTATTTAAATTTAAAAAAAAAAATCATTATTTAAATTTTAAAAAAGAGTTCAAAACTAAATTTATAAACTCTCAATAAGATCTTAAAACTTTAAGTTAATAAAATGTACATTATTATTTAAATTTCAAAAAAGAAAATCATTAAAGTGTGCCTAAAAAGAAAATGATAATTAGATTGATGTCAAGAAAGTCATTAAACTGTGCCTAAGAAGATAATGACAATTAAATTGATGTCAAGAAAATCATTAAACTTTGATTGTGAATGAAAAAAAATTTCTTAGCCTCATCTTTTATTTTCCTTTCTACATTATAATTAGCATAACTGATTCAAAACATTAAAACATAAATATAAAAAAAAAAACTTAAAAACATAAATATAAAAAAAAAGAATTCTATGATATTATTTTTAATTGTGTAATAATTAATAAAATTAATTTAAATACAACAAAACAATTAACACAGTAGAGAATAATTAGATAAAAAAAATTCAAGTTACATAAAAATAAAAAAACACAAAAAAAATTTAACATAAATTTCTATTAATCTAATACTCAATTATTAACTTTGAAATATAGACGATGCGACCTACGCACTGAACCATTTATTCCTCAAAACTAATGGCTTACGGACTTAAGAGAAAGGCGATTTCTAATAAGCTATAATGTCGTTGTTATTAATAAAGAAAGACCAAAAATAGGGAGAAACCTACCTGGGTTCAATTGGAACTTTGATTTGGGACGCTACCGAGTCTGGCTTTATCGGATGTTCTTGATCTATGAAACAAACTATCTAATGGCTACTGCAAGCAATTAATCCATAATAAGAGAAACCAACTATGAAGAGAATAAAATTTTCAGTTACTATCTACAGATTAAGATTTAATTACCAGTGAATGTAGCTAAAATTACCAATCAATATAGCTAAAATTGACTAGAATGGCTTACCAGTGAATGTAGCTAAAATTATCTGCAATTGAAGTGAATGGCTTACTACAATTGAAGTGAAGCTGTATGCTTATTCAACCAACCTCAAGGGGTCAAGCTGTAGCGATCATAATCATCTATCGGGCCAGCAAAAAAGCCACCTCTCTATCTATCGGTCCACGCACCTCACACGGCTAAAAGGAGGGCAAGGAATGTGGAAGAAAGAAAGAGATGATGTGAGGGCACGCCAGACGAGCTAGGAAGCGAAGGAGGGGAGCTTCATGGGATTACTAGGTTTCCGGAAGGTACTTATGACTCTATGTGTGGATTGAATAGGCTTCCCATCCTAGGACTTGATACAACAATAAATCTTACTATTAAAAATTTAAAAATAATAAATATCTAAAAATTAATTTTAAAATTCAAAATCACAAAAAGATTATATTATTAATTTCTGACATAAAACTCTATTAAAAATTGTAAAAATAATAAATATCCAAATATTAATTTTAAAATTCAAAATCACAAAAAAATTGTATTCGTATTTTCTAAGATAAAACTCTAATTTAATTTTAAAATTCAAAATAACAAGAAATTGTATTCCTAATTTTTAACCTAAAACTTTAATTTATAGAAATTAGGGTTCTTTAAATTTCTAACCTAAAACCCTAACTTCTACCATTTAATTTAAACATGTGGAAAGCTTATAAAATTTCAATCTTAAATCTACGTTTATTTTGACCATAGTGCTTAAGAAACGCGGTGAAAATCCCCAAGTAAAGCTTTTAAAGGTTCAATGTTAAATCTACCACGTTTATTTTGACCAGAGTATTTAAGAAACTGGACTGTATTTCCGTTGGTGTCCAAAGCTGGTGAAAATCTCCAACTAAGAGTAACTGCGGAACTTCTGACCTGCAACCGCATTCAATTCTTTGACTCAATTTCAAATTAACGCACAATTAAAATAAAAAGCAGAGGAGAAAGGTTTTAGCGTACGTGCCTGAGAAGAGGTTGTATCTTTGATCTCGGCCGGCCGCTTCATCTACCTGATTGGACTTATTTACATGATTGTCATAAAGAATCCTCCTATATCAAGGATTCTGATAAAAAAAAATTRAGAAATCAATGCCCGGSCGAGTCRTCGTTTACTCTTACATTAAAAATCGAAATKMTCTCACATTAAAAATCGAAACAGAGGRAGGGTACAGAGCATGKCCATACCCARAATGAAATTTGACGAGTAACTGGGCAATTTAGCTCCTGCATACATTCAAAAGTCCTCAATCCCCAACATCGAAGCTCGTTGAAAGGCTTAAAATTGACTGTAACTGTCAAATTTGAGGGTTGGGTAGCATTTCAAATTCCAACCTGCAGAGAACAAAAATAGCCGGACAATGCTTGAGAGAAACATATTTAAGCACCAGAGGAAGCTAGATCACTTTTCAGTAAAATTTCCAGACCTGGACGAACATTGAAGACCCGCTTGGAATACCGACCCGGCAGAAGACAACATCGGTTACCTGAAGAACATAATAAAATTGATCTCTCTTCCATCCGGCAACAAAATAAAATTGATCTCTCTTGCATCCGGCAACAATTTAAACACGCAAAGGAAAAAAACATATAAAGAAAAGAAAGATCAACGACACCAATGGATTCCCTTGTGGATTCCCTTCTCGTCTTCATCCACAATTAACCTTGCGCACACAATTCATCATGGAGACAATTAACCCTAACCACGAAACTAACACAGACGCAGACAATTAACCCTAATCATCAAAACTATCACAGACGCAGACAAAATTAATAATAAACCATTCAGTAGAGTGAATAAAATAACAAATGGACTTTCACATCCACAATTAACCCTAATCATCAAAACTATCACAGACGCAGACAAAATTAATAATAAACCATTCAGTAGAGTGAATAAAATAACAAATGGACTTTCACATCCACAGTTTCAACATCCATGCACACAATAAATAGATAAACTGACTAACATATAGAACATCGATGCAGAGAATAAATAAAGCACATCCACAATTTCAACATCGATGCACAGAATAAATAAAGACGGGCTGACTATGTGCAAGCTTTTTTTAACGGCTGAAAGTGAATAAAAAAACATAATTGCATAAATCTATGTGCAAGTTTTTTTAATGGCTAATTTCCAATTTCTCTCTGTGCAAGCTTTTTTAACGGCTAATTTCCAATTTCTCTGGGTGTAAGCTTTTTTAACTGCTAATTTCCAATTTTTAGGTGTGCAAGCTTTTTTAACTGCTAATTTCTAATTTCCAATTTCTATGTGTGCAAGATTTTTAAACGGCTAATTTTCAATTTTTCAGTGTGCAAGCTTTTTTACCTTTTCAACTGCTAATTTCCAATTTCTCTGTGTAAGCTTTTTTTAACGACTAATTTCCCATTTCTCGGTGAGCAAGTTTTTTTAACTGCTAATTTCCAATTTCTGGATCGACGGTGCCAAGATTCTTCTAGCCGTTTGGATCAACCTTGACCCGTTACATTCAAGGAGACCGGAGCCTCCCACATTTTATTGCCGTTTTGGTTCAAAACCTGTTCAAACCAGGAATGACATACTCAACGGTTATATTTACTGTGCACAGTAATTCGAAAATAGTTGATGCCCTTTTCGTTCTTTCGTTCTCATTATATATATTACAGATCTTAAAATTAAAATATTTAGAAGATAACTACACATCTTAAATTAAAATCTTTATAATATAAGCGCAAATTTTTAAATTATAACGGTATGGCATGGTGTGCTATACCAGAATTAGGGATAATAGAAAGAAACACCACTGTATACGAGAAATAGGGATAATAGAAGGCAATACCACCGTGTCATTAATAAGATAAAATAATAATAAGAAAAAAATTCCCTATGTAATTAAGTTTTAGCCGATTTATGCTTTAACAATGCATATATTATGTTTTATGTAATTAGGTTTTAATAAGATAAAATAATAATAAGAAAAAAACTATCTATGTAATTAAGTTTTAGCTAACTTACGCTTTAACAATGCATATATTATATTTTATGTAATTAGGCTTTAGCAGATCGGGAACGGAATTAGGTATCAATCATGAACAAATCACATTTTTTTTTTTTGACAAAAGTAAAGTTGATGTTTTATTAAAGGATTTTAATAATGAATTAAATCAATACTGAATTAAAAGGACAACAGATTAGAAATTTATATCATAATTTTATAACAACCCTTTCTATTTAGATTAACAAATTATCTATCTAGATATTATGTAAAAAGAAAAATAGAACAAACCACCCTTGGTATGAGATTATGAATGCTTCTAATGAATCTTTAAAACCTGATTAGATAAATATGTGCAAATCCCTTATTAAAAAGGAAAAGTGGGTTTTATATTAATAAAAAGAATGAACATCTTTTGCACCTATCTAGATTTGATCCTAAGAAGTTCTCGAGGTAAATTATAGCTCATAAAACTAAAGAAAATAGTATGATTTCCTCTAAGGACTAGAATTCCTACCTTAAAAATATTTACAAATCCCTTAATGCCATGGATACCATTCCAAACCTTCCTACGAAGGAAGAAGTTTTTTCTATGGAAGGCATAGATTCTAGGGTTAAGAGGCTTGCAAATGAGAAATCAAACGACATTGAAGGTTACCAAGATCAAATGTTAAAAATAAGAGGGCCTATCCCAATCCCTCACATACCTAAGCTCCTCAATTTAGCAATTAAGTAAGGATTCTCTAGATCCTAGATGTAAAACCTCATTGTACTTGTTTTTAAAAGTGAGGAAAACCAATCCCTATAGCTATAGGACCATTATGATTATCCCTTTTTTAGCCAAGTTGTATGGGATTATTTTAGAAAACATTATTAGCATATGGATAGAAAGACACAGAGAAAGAGCTAATACCAGATTTAGGAGCTATCATTCAACTGCGGAAAACCTTATTACTATTAGGATCATTGCAGTTTAGTTCAATAAAAACATTTAACCAATATCCTTTGTTGTTTTGTTGACTTTAAAAATTATTTTCATGCAGTTCCCAAGAAAAAAATTTCAAATAGGTTGGAAGAGTTAAAACTTCATTTTGAGTTGAGGGATCCTATGACAAGGCTGTATGAGAACATTATTACCAAGTTTAGAAATGTTAAGGGATAGTTGGAAGAAATTAACTATAATATAGGAGTTAAGAAAGGATGTCGCTTGTCCCCAACCCTTTTTGGCATTTACATTGACACATTAGAAGATTATTTGGAAGAAGCAGGTTATGTCAACAGATAAATAAAATTGCACTGAACAACCATAGCGCACCGAAGAACCCTAGTGCACCGAAGAACCAGGCCCCGTGTCTGTATGCTGCGCGCTCTGACGTCAGAGCACTACCACCCGCCTTGCCGCTCTACAGATTAGTGCCTCAGCCCCACGAGATTCTTGTACTCCACACAATGAGCACGGGAGAGGGGGGGAAACCCCCCTCGTACAGCAACATAGCCGCCAGCGACAGATCTGGTACCCGTGCTAAGATTCTCGCCTTCGAGCCACCGATGCATCTGAGGGAGCAGAGTTTTACCCAGGAACAAAGTCTCAGCAAAAAAATGGAACTTGAGCCCAACACATCCCATCTGCAAGCTTCCAAAAACTGGCTGCCAGATAAGTGTATTCCACAAATGGAAAAACCACCACTCTATCATATCAAATCGACAAGGGTGGGGGAACACACCCAGTTTATGATGGACCACGCACTAATAGGCAAATTCCTGGGACTCTAGCCTACTGAGAAAGATCTCACTCGCTTGATAAAGGACTAGTGGAACCCTAAAGGAGATTATGAGGTACAGCTTAGCTCCAAGGGCTTTTTTACAATTATCCTGTACAACCTAGAAGACAAGGACAAAATATTCGACAACAGACCATACTTCTATAATTGAGCAGACCTATTTCTAATTTTTTGGACCGACAGATTCAGTCCAGAGCAAGAGGAATTCTCAAGAGCCCCAGTCTGGATACGACTATACTCCCTGCCCCAGGAATTTTAGCTGGAAGAAATACTAATGGGTATAGGAAACACGGTGGAACAATATGTCAAAGCTTCAAAAGCCACGAAAATAAGGAAATACACTTCATATGCCCGTATCTGCATCTACATGGACATCTCAAAAGCTCTACCGGGTTCCATCACACTAGAATACCAGGACGAGGAATGGAACCAGACAATTGACTATGAACACATACACTTTCGATGCAGAAAGTGCCACGAGCATGACCACTTGTTCAGGGACTTCCCCTTGAGTGCCTCAGCCTCTAAACCCGCTAAAGCCAAGTAGAAGGACGGCTTTACCAGCGTCACAGGAAGGCAAAAGAATACACCAAAAAAATAGAACCAGAGCTCAGCCCCAAAGGCCCCCTCCAAGAATTACTTTGAGACTCTCAATCAGTCATAGAAAGAGGAAGAATTACAGAACCCCCTCCAAGCATCAATGCAAGCGAAAGGTAAAAGACCTGAAGTACCACACCCAACTCATCCAAAGGCAACCACTCAGTCAACACAATCTGGTAGGGATGAAGACACCAATATGCTTATTGATGAAACAGATCTGGCAGAAATAGACCTAGAAAAACTGGAGGAATCCCTCAATCAAAAGGATTTGCAACATATTCCAGTAGAACAGCTCAGGAAAGTGCACAAAGTGTTCACTGACTCCATGGCGGGCTCCACAGCTAGGTTGGGCATCTCGTCAGATCCCAGCCCCGAGCCCAAAAAATCCACTAAGGAAAACAAGAGGTGACGATGCAAACAAGCCCAGGAACTCATTAGGGAGGTAGGGCACTTAATGATCAACTCGGTCCAGATACAGAGGTTATCGGAGGGATATCTCCACCCCCCCCACCATCCTCATGATGAATACTATATCTTGGAACATTAGACGTCTTAATGGAATATCCAAGCAGCGGATCCTCCGAGAATGTATTAAGACAGAGAACCCAGATATATTACTATTGCAGGAAACCGAGTGTGCAGGACGGGAGGAAGAAAGTATTTTTCGGAGCAGCTAGAGAGGTGGGGAATTCTTCTTTCAGGACTCTGTAGGAGTGACAGGAGGACTAGCCATCCTCTGGAATCCGCAAACGGTCACTCTGATTCACCCCTTCTCCACAAAAGACACCTTTTCACCTTACTTCAGAGTTATAGCCTCCTCCAAGGAAGGAGCCATCACAAATGTCTATGGCCTGCAATCTATCCAAGACAAGGAGGGATTTATAAAAACCCTCCATTATGTTCAAACCCTCATACACACGCCGCACTGGATCATTGGAGGTGACTTCAATATGATCCTAACTCTGGAGGAGAAAATTGGAGGAACAAAACAGCTGGAGCAGGACAGTGGTAAGTTCAAAACCCTAATAGAGCAATTAAATATGGTTGACATGGAAACCCAGAATGGAATTTTTACCTGGTCCAATAAAAGAATAAGGCACCAGCATGTGGCCTGTAGGCTGGATCGCTTTCTAGTGACAGAAGCACTCCTTGAAAGCGATCAGGCAATGGAAGCAAATATTATACCAAAATCAGTAACAGACCACTGGCCCATAGTCTTTTGTCTGGACCCGGGATTCCCCATCAGGCCCAAGCCCTTCCGCTTTGAAAAGTTTTAGCTTACTCACCCAGACTTTAACCTGCTGGCACACACTTGGTGGGCCTAGGCAGAAATTGATCATGGCACTCATATGTACAAGTTCTAGCAGCGCCTTAAGAACTTCAAACTATATCTAAAAAGGTGGAACAAGTCCACCTTTGGAAACATCCTTCTTAGCAAGAGGGAAATTGAGAGTCAACTCGAAGAACTTCAACGGACATTCATAATAGGGAGCCGAACTTAGAACCTAGCAAGGGAAGAGGAAGGACTAATGGCGGACTTAGAAGCCTATAAAGAATAGGAAGAGATCCTATGGAGGCAAAAGTCCAGGGTCCAGTGGCTTAAAGAAGGGGAGCGCAACACAAAATTCTTCCATAGGGCAATGACGCATCGCAGATACATCAATTGCATCACCTAGATGGAGGATGATCAAGGCACCCCGATAAGAGATCAGGATCAAATAGTGGAAGCACTCAACTCCTTCTACCAAGATCTCCTCACAGAGACCAATACAAACAGGGAAGAAGCCATCCAAAAAGTCACTCGGCACATACCCAAGCTGATTAACTCTAAGCAGATTATAGCACCAATAAGGCCTATTACTTAGTCTAAAGTGGATTCAACAGTAAAGGACATGCCTCCTGGTAAGGCACCAGGCCCTGATGGGTTCACAACGGATTTCTTCCACTACTGTTGGGACATGATCAAGGAAGATGTTTGGCTGGCAGTAGAAGAATCCAGAACATCCGGTCAAGTGCTGTCCAATTTAAACACGACCTTTATCACTCTCATCCCCAAGGAGAAACGTGCCACTCACCCGAAGCAGTTCAGACAAATTTCCCTTTGCAATGTCATTTATAAAATAATCACAAAGGTTATTTCCAATCGCCTCAAACCGCTCCTGCCGACCATCATCTCTAATGAGCAATCTGGCTATGTGGAGGGTAGACAAATCATGGACAGTGTCATACTGGACAATGAGGTCATGCACTCCTTAAAGACGAGCAAAATACTAGGTATTCTTATCAAACTTGATCTCTCAAAAGCTTTTGACAGATTAAGCTGGCAATATCTGTAGTCGGTTTTGGAATCCTTTGGCTTCTCTAACCACTTGGTCGATTGGATTCTCAAGCTCACCTCTTCTCCCTTCTTTACAATACTTGTTAATGGCACACCCTCCTGACCTTTTCGCTCCACTAGGGGTATTAGGCAAGGAAATCCCCTTTCTCCTTTCCTCTTTGTTATCATGGCAGAGGGACTAGGTCGCTATCTCAAAGCGGCGGTCCTTGAAGGCTCACTCACTGGGCTGCCACTCCACAACCTTCACCCGGCGCCCTCACATAGCCAATTTGTCGATGATACACTCCTCATGAACACCCTCATGGTTAGAGAAGCCACCAAACTCAATTCAATCCTCTCTGACTTCTCGGATGCTTCTGGCATGCTTCTTAACATGGACAAATCAAAACTTTATTTCTTTAACACACCAGCCTCGATTCAGGCTCACCTCTCAAGACTTCTCGGCATCGCCAGAAGATCCCTCCCTTCCACTTATTTAGGCATTCCCTTAACCGGAGAGTCAACGAAATCTATCTCTTGGGACAACTTGCTATTATCCATATCCAATAGGCTGAACAACTGAACCTTCAAACCATTGAATATTGCTGCCAGACTGGTCTTGCTCAAGTCAGTTCTTCAAGCTCTTCCCACATTTCTTTTTATAGCACTGGCCACGCCCATCTCGGTTATCAAGGCTATTAGGAGCCTCCAACGTAATTTCTTGTGGAAGGGAAACCAAAACAACAAGAAATGGGCTCTAGTTGGATGGGACAAACTTTGCAAACCCAAAAAGCGCGGAGGGCAGGGAATCCGAGACCCGGGGAAGATGAACCAAGTCATGGGAGCCAAGATGTGGTGGATATGGTTGTAATACCTGCAAGAACTCTGGGCGCATATTTGGAAGCAAAATTATACCCCGAATGCATAATCTAACCAACTAATAAGATTTAATGAATAGACGCAAGGTTCCAATATTTGGAACACCGCCTGGCGAAATCACCCCCTGATACAACAGCATGACTTTTGGGAGGTAACAAATGGCGAAAGTGCACTCTTCTGGCAGGACTCATGCCAACAGCTACCCCCTCTTGATGATATGGAAAGCCTCCACACAATCAAGCTTAAGTTACAACAAAATAGCTTCAAAAATGTTAAGGATTTTTGGATCCCAACTCAAGAAAGGAAACCCTGAAGGAATTGGAAAACCAGTAGAATAGATCTACAGATCACGTAGAAGATTGACCTTCTACCATGGTAGGAATGCATGCAATATCGGAAAATTCCAAGTAAAGAAGGACCAGACGTACTTAGATGGAGCCACTCCACCTCTGGCATTTTCTCGGTCAAAGAGGCTTACCGTTTACAAGGAAATCCTCCAAACCAGATCTCCGACACAATCTGGAGCAAAGTCTGGCAACCTTTTCTCTGGCCCAAGGTCTCCTTTTTTCTATGGCTCACAGTTCAAAACCGCATCCTCACTTGGGACAACCTCCGAAAGAGAGGCTTCATAGGCCCCTTTAGGTGCACCCTCTGTCAGCAAAGTGAGGAAACCATGGAACACCTCCTCAACAATTGCCACTACAGTCAATAGATTTAGGATTGGGGAGCCCAAGCCATGTGACGATCCCAGCACAATCGAGGTAGCATACGAGACACTCTAGTAAATTGGGAAACAATATCCTTCCACAATCCAATTCTCCAGTGCATTTGGCAATTGCTCCCGGGCTTCACCCTATGGTCAATCTGGAAAGAAAGAAATAAGAGAATCTTCAACTCCAGACAGTCCCCCTCTACCACTACTTGGGAAAGGGTTAAACGGCTCATCTGTGAAACCATTCACAGCAAGTCTTGGCTCCACGAAGACACACAGTGTAATCCCGAGGAAAAGATCATTCTAGAAGGCTGGAACTTGCAAATGCGTATGCAGCCACAGGGGAAGTCCAAAAACGGGAAGGTCAACAGTCCCATGAATTGGACCCCACCCCCCTTGATTTTCTCAAGCTCAACTTCGATGGGGCCTCCAGGGGAAATCCTGGACCAGCTGGTTTTGGAGCCATCCTTCGGAACCACATGGGCAAGATTATTCATATGATCGCTGGCTTTTTGGGTGAAAATACGAACAACGCGCGGAGCTCACAAGTCTAGTAAGAGGCCTCGAAGCCGCTATTCAACATCAGTATCATCGGCTGGTTATTGAAGGAGACTCCCAAGTAATAATCCAAATCATCTCCAAAATCCTTCACGGCAAGCACCCCCTGGCGGATCTCCCCCAGCTGGAGACTCTCTGGTCTTCTGGAGGATTTTGGCGATCTTACCAACTCCAATCTCACCCTAATCCCTTATCATGTAAAATGAGAGGCCACCAAGGTTGCAAATCACCTGGAAAATACAGGGATGGATTCCAAAGTAGAACTCATATATTGGCAGACCCACGTCTCTGAAGAAACAGACCTCTCAAGGTGTTGCAGAGACCTTTCTTGCAGAGACTTCCCAACCCCGGATGGGGTGACACGTAGCTCCATGGCGAAAGGTGGACTCGCATCCATCTTGGGCATAAATGCCGATGGCCGCCACCCACAAGTCTGCATTAACGATGGGGGACGACCATAGCTGCAGTCGCAGGATGGAGGGACCTCTCCCTCGTGCGATCATTTACGACCTCAGTGCACTCGGGATGGCAAGGGTTAAGTGCAGGCAGGTGACCTCGGCTCCTGATTATTTGGTTTTTGATTTTCTCGGACAGAGTGGGACTGCACCTACCTCGGCTCTGCTTTTCGCTTGGATGCTCTGGTGCAGTCCAGCATTCATCGTGCCCCAGCATTCGACATTTTTGTTATATTTCTCTCTGTGTGTAACGAGACAAAGTTGGCTTGCTCATGCTTCACACCTGCAACTCCTCTCGTCCTGGCTCATCTTCCTTTACCTTCAATTGCTCTGTTCCTTCACCATGGCTCGAAAGAGAGGTAGACCTCGCCGTGGCTTGGCCTGGGAGAGACATAAGGCGCAGCGACGATGGAAGGAGCAATTGGAACGCGACTTGGCTCTAGCGACCTCCATTCTTTGGAAGAAAGCCAGGGCAGAGAAATTGGCACGGCTCGCCACCATTGCTTAACCAAGAGCTAGTTGTAGCCGAGACATCAAGGCTAATACACTGGGAGCCCAGTAGGAAGCTGGTACTGAGAAGGAGTTTCCAGTCTGTATAGTGGTGGAAGACCCGTTCATGGAGGACCTGTCTATTGCAGAGAAGACCTGTGCCACTGCGGCGACCCATCGGGATGAACGTAGACCCATTCTGACAGTGGAAGACGATACCCCCGGCTGTATTGTGGAGGAAATCCCCTGGGCCGGTGACAACAATTTCAGCTGCCATGACATACAGGTGAATGAAGTAGGCACGAAGGGTGCAGAGGTTGATGCAGAGAAGAGGGTGTTCGATGCGGTTTTTGGAGAGAAGGTGGACGTCGGTGGCAGCATGCATGGCTCTCTTCTTTGGAAAGAGAACTTGGCTCTAATGTTTGACCTTCGTGGTCACTTGTTTGACCTGGAGCATCGGGCCCTCCTCATGGGCTAGCGCATGGACATGCTCCTCGATCCATTTTCCAATGCACCAGCTAAGCGGAAATGCCCCCTCTGCATGCAAGCATTCTCCATCCTGGCTGGGTCCACGCGGCAGACTAGTGAGGATGACAGGTCACCAGGCACCTAGGTTTTTATGCTCTCTTGGTTCCTAGTTTTATTATGTTATTGTTTTATTTGCATTTAGACTATAGACATCTGTCCTGGTTTCCTCCGGGCAGGACAGATGCTACTCTATTTTTATGTTTTATCATTCTACTGCTACTTGCCCTCCACCTATGATGGTTTCCGATAATCAACAGCATTTTGGGTGACATCATACCTACTCTTTTGTATACTCTGTAAAAGTTTTTTGTCTATCTAATATAGCAGGTTCCACTTTTTTATTTAAAAAAAAAAACAGATAAATAAAATTAGAAATAAAGATAAGCAATCCCTTACCTTCTCTTGATGTTTAGATTGTTCAAAATCTTAACAACAACTTCACGATCATAAATCCCCCTGTGTTTTTAAAGAGGTGGTGCTCCTTTATTATTTCTAAAATGAACTATAAAAATACAGTTTTAAATAAAAAGAATAATCACAAAGAAGGGTTCCCGAGATAATAACTTTAGATGATTATTTCATTTAAAACTGAAAATAATATGATG
>JASDQU010752671.1:42896-55041 GCA_032191745.1 Picea mariana | reverse complement strand
AGTTAGATACACATACATAAGGTTGTGATCCTTATGCCTTCTAATTTAACTTTTAAAGTACAGAGTTAAAAGACTGGGCTATCTTTCGAATGAACTCTCTGTCTCCACGATGTTAACCTCTGGACTAAAATCGTATCATCTCATAGAACAACTAGGGCATGCCTTTGAGGGAAGTGAATTAAAACCTGAATACATTTTGTGCTTTTGACAGGAGCCAGCATCCGTATTAGTATTACACTATACAAATAAGATGGATGAAGTTTCAACATAATGAAAAATTGACAAAAAGAGCTTATTATAGAGTAGTACTTAACTCAGGCCCGTAGGGTAGGCCAACCCTCCTCTGTGCATGCTTAATGACGCCACCCACAAGCCCAGAAGGGGTGGAAAGGGAAAGGTCCACCTGACGGTTACCCTCGCAGCCAAAGGGGGCCATCATTAGTGTTGGTACCAATCACGTAGTCAATTTTTTTATGAAATGAATTAAACAACAGTGCTAACAACTAACATACAAATTGTATAAAAGCTTGTTGTGTGAGTAGACAGAGGGCACAGTGTAAACATTACACATAGAATAAACACTATAAGAAAAGATTGAGTTGAAACACTTCCTGAACTGATTAGCTATTAGACAGGGCATTTTTAAGTCAACGATAGATGTAGACTTAATATTCTGCTAAATTCAAATGGAGAAACTTACATGCAAACCACGATAATGACAAAAGAAAATATAATTAACACAAGAAGTTACACAAACTCAAGAATGGTATGTTGTGGGGATTTTTGTTTGGTGGGCTGGTCGAAAACACATAAACCACTTTCCTTTAACGGAACTGGACAAGAATGCAATAACCTTAACGGAGGCATTATATGCGTGAGTATCCTCTAAAGGTTTATTGGCAATTTCAAAGGGATTGATTTGTTCTTTATAAAGAGAAAGAAATAACATACAACGTAATATGCTATATACAGAGTGAAACATTTAACTCTAGTCTAGGACCACGCGTAACATTATGAAAGACTTAACATCAAGCCTCGACCTACATCTATAGAGAGACAGTAAGGAATAGTGATAATAGGAAATATGAAACCCTAGGATTGATTTTACCCATAAAAACTTGGCAGGTGTAAATTCTCTAAGTCAGAATAAGGGGATGGGATGCCGATACCTCTCAAGAAGTTGGATAATAAAACCAAATTAAGCATCCACTTATCCAAAAATGGGAACAACTCAGGAAAGTCACAAAGAGTAATGATAATGGGAGATTTAAGTAAAGACCAATAAGAATTTTATTGCAAGAGTTCTTTCATTGTAATAAAGAACCGAGCCTTGTTTGATAACCAGAATATAGTGATAACGTATGCTTAACAAAGAGGGTGAATGGTGATATCAACCGAATAACGCTTTCCCCAAATCAACAGCCTTCACCTTTGATAAAATAATACACAGAGCTTTTCGAAGGACTCCACAATGAAATAGTAAACACCTTAAACCCTATGAGGATCCTTAACTACATAGTGTCAATTTTGAGGGTATGAAGGGAAATCTATCCATGTGATAAGGTCAAAGTTGGCCTGACTAGATTGGATGAAAAGCCAGGTGAGAACATCGTAACGCGCACACACAGGACTGCCATTAAATGGTAGATGCAGACTCTTAACTCCTTCTGACAGTAGAACATTCTTCCCTTATCAGGAAAATCACAAAGTTAATATCAGTCCCTTCATTAATACGACTAGTTCGACATATGCACACCAGCCATTCATTGTAGTTAACCCACCATTCATTTGAGACTTCGTTGATATAGTGTCTAGTTAAGACCCAAGTTAAACGAGAATTAGGGTGGAAATCGTTACCCAAAATTTTACGTAAATGGGAACTGGAAGTATACTAACCACGACCACTCTTAAGGGAATCTGATTAACTCATAAGGCAATCTATTTCTTTTTTAATGAGTTGGACCATACCAAATGATGCCAAGCATCTTATATGAAACCTTTACATTCTGTTAAGGGATATAGTCCCAACTCCGTTACTTTATATATGGTGTATGAATTTTATTCCGAGGTCAATTGAATAGTCTTGTGCGCAAGCATAGGAACTCTTGTTTAAAGGAGAGAGATGGACTCTAAGTCCTCGGTCTAAAATACTACATATACACACACACACACACACACACATATATATATATATATATATATATATATATATATATGAGAGCAGTTTGAGAGTGAAGGGGAATGATAGAACTATGGAGATTTATCCATATAAGTTTTCCTTTTCAAAGTAAGTCAAACTAGTGTAGAAATGACTTTGTGTGGTACAAAATATATCTCACAGAGATTTATAATAGGAATGAAGATTACTTCCTCTTTACTATGAATCTATTAAATGAATTTGGAGATTAATGTCCCTTACAATTTTTTTTTTTTTTTTTATGGCAAATTTGAGGTATATTACATGTTGTCATGCCTCAGGGAGAACAAATTGTATGGAAATTTTCAAAGTGATCTTCCTTCCAAAAATAAATTCACTATTTAGGTCATATCATTTCCAATGAAGGAACATTTGTGGACCCAGAAAAGATAAAGTCCATTATGAAATGGCCAGTGCCGAAAAATGCTCATGAGGTAAGAAGCTTCATGGGGCTAGTGGGTTATTACCAAAGATTTGTGGAAGGGTTCTCAAAAATAGAGAAACCCATCACCACTCTGTAATGTATGGGGGTCAGGTATGAATGGACAAAATAATGTGATAGTGCATTCACTGAGCTTAAGAGGTTACTAACTAGTCCACCAATTCTAAGAGTGTCAGATATGGAAAAATAATTCACACTCTGCACTGATGACTCAAAGCAAGGGTTGGGGGTCATGCTAATGCAGGATGGAGGAGTGATAGCGTATGCGTCAAGGAAGTTGAAGAAACATGAGGATATTTACACTAATCATGATTTAGAGTTTTCATTTGTAATGCTAGCTCTGAAACTTTGGAGGCACTAACTAGTGGGGCGAAACTTTGAGCTCAAAATGAACCATGAAAGTTTAAAACATCTATTAACTTAAAGGGATCTCAATGCCAAGCAGAGGCAATGGAGTGAGTTTATGAGTGAGTATGACTTTGGAATTTCATACATCAAGGGAAGGGAAAATGTAGTCACAGATGCCTTGAGTAGGAGACTAAGTGTCTTCTCCTTGGTACCATAAGAAGTCAATCTTAGGGAGTAGGTGTTGGGGAAACTTCTTGGAGATAGTTGGTATTTAAAGGTTACTTCAACCCTCTAGAGTGGGAGGAAATTAGATCCAAAGTATGAAGGATATATCCTGGAAGAAAATGGACTATTAAGATATCAAGGATGTACATCCCCGAAGGTGGGGATATTCGAAGCATCATACTGAACGAATCCCATAGAGAACTTTATTGTGCGCATCCAGGTGTGAGGAAAATGCATGTAAACATGAAAAATATTTTCTTTTGGGTAGGCATGAAGTGTGATGTATTCCATTTTTTCTCCAAGTGCCTAGAGTGTCAACAAGTGAAAGCTGACCACCACCACTTGACAGGTCTCCTACAACCTCATGATTTCCCTATGTCCAAATGGGAAGTCATTTCTATGGATTGTTTTGTGGGATTTCCGCTCACATCACATAGACACAATGTCATTCTTGTGATAGTTGATAATTTAACCAAGAGTTCTTGTTATGTCACTGACACGGCACACGTGTTTGTAAGTGAGGTCATATGTTTGCACGAGATACCCAAGAAGATCATTTTAGATAGGGACTCTAGATTCACTTGTAGGTTTTGGACAAGTTTGCAGTCAACATTAGGAACCTAGTTGAACTCAAGCACAACTTTTAATCCTGAAACAGATGGGAAAACTGAGAGAGTAAATCATGTTATGGAAGACATTCTTAGGATGTATGTTATGGATAATCAAACCCATTGGGAGAAGTACCTACCTTTGGTAAAGTTTGCCTACAATAACAATTTCCATACCTCCATTGGAATTCCACCCTAAGAAGCTCTGTATGTAAGGCCATACAAAACACCGTTGATTTGGGAAAAGTTACAAGACCGAGTGATAGTTGGACCAGAATTGATTCAAGAGATGGAGGAACAGGTGATTCATATTAGGCAGAGGCTAAAGGAAGCACAGGATATACAGAAAAGTTATGTTGATGCACATAGGACTGACCTAAGTTGTAAAGTGGGATACAAAGTTTTCATTTGTATCAATCCTAATAAGACTACCATTCAATTCGGGAAGGGGCCAAACTTTTCACCTCAATTTATAGGACCTTTCAAAATCCAAGAGATAATTGGACCCATTTCCTATCATCTCGTACTACCAACCCACTTGCATAAAACTCATAATGTTTTTCATGTATATGTTCTATGTCATTATGTTGCTGACAAATCTCATAAACTGAATTGGAAGGAATTGCAGGTATCATACACGGGAACCCTCACGGTAGAAACATTACACATAATGGATCGTAGGTTTCGATAGCTCAGGAACCATATGGTAGACCAAGTTAAGGTCCAATGGAACAAGTATAGTCTAGGATCTATTACTTCGAAGGATGATAAGACATTACAACGAGATTATCCCTCACTGTTTTGACCACCTCGAGAATATTTTTCTCGAAGGTTGGGTGTATGTAATTCCATATTTTGACTTATACAACTAGAATTACCTAAGGCCTAATCACCTTTATTTTCTATTCACTGTGAAACTATTAATGATACACTTGAACTTTTAAGACGTATGAACCTATGTGAATGTCACTTCTATAAATTTTTAATGTTATTTTAATCATGATGAATATTATGCAATCTATTATGTGAAGGACAATTCTATGAAAGTTTAATGTTATTTGAATGATGATGGATATGATGCAATCGATTATGTGAATGAAAATTCTATGAATGATTAACGTTATTTGAATGATGATGGATATGATGCAATATGTTATGTGAGTGTCAATTCTATGAATGCTTAATGTTAATTGAATTATGGGGATATTATGCGATCTATTTCTAACTTGAAAATTTTTACATTTAAAGTTGTTGGTACGTGGATACCAAATTGAGATTATGGTTGAATGCATTTACATAATGGTAATGCATAGATATGTATGAGTTTATGTTATAGACTAATATGCAGGTCAATGGGATATGAAATATCCAAAGGATAATGATAATAAAAGTGGATGTCATGAACACCAAACGAGAAACAATATGGTATGAATCTTTGTATGTGAAATTATGTTGTTCCGAATGCATTGCTATGGTATATGGACCAGTGCAGGTTTTTCATGTGGTGAGACTACCTAAAACTAAATATACAATGACAAAATTCCCAGAAACACAGTGCCACTGTATGTTCTATGGTAGGGTGTGGACCCTAGTCCTATTAGGAGGGGTGGAGGAATTTCCCAGTGTGTATCCTCTGAAACCTAGAGTCATGGTAGGATGGTGTTAACTCACGCTCCCCTAGATGTGTGATGATGACTATCAGTTGCGTGGTGGGGAAGATTGGTCAAGAGAGTTGACACTTTGGCCTATGGGTTCTATTTGGAGTTAGGTCAATGTAGTTGACGCTCCAAGATAGTCCAACAGAGGAAGGATAGGGATGGAAGACGGAAGTAAATTAGGGAGGAAGGATGAATAGAAATAGTTGAGAGTGTGTGGGGATTTATCCTTATAGTGGAATTTGTTGTTTTCCCCTTTTGAAAAGAAAATATGTATATATGTATATTCATAATTTCTTAACCGAACTATAATTAGCTAAATGAATGTTGTTGTGCTACATTATTATAATTGAGGTATTTTGCGAACATTTTAATTGGTTTACTATCTTTTATGAAATGAATGGTATTGTTGATTGGATTGGATGCATACAATAATTAGTATAGGTGTGATACTTATTTTCATTAGTACATGCACAACCCTTGTATGTGCTATCTACACATGCATTCCTTACACATGTACACGAGTATGTTTAATTTTTTTTTGTTTACTGATAATGTTGTTTATTTGATGTGGATGTATGAATCATGTGTCATTACCCTTGTATTGTAAATTACTCTAACTACGGGAAGAAGTTTCTTGAAAAGTGGGCATATGTAACAACCCTAATTAACTATATAATTATCATGAATGATTAATATTAATTTAATTTATTACTAAAATAAATGTTTGGAGACTTTATTATAATATTATTAAAATGGATAATTGAAGTAATTAATGGGAGGGATAAGGTGGTTGAGGAATTAATTCGGGATAAGGCAGTTGGAGAAATGGAAGGAGGGTGTGGGATTCGAGGGAGGAGGATAAGGGAAGGGAAGAACCTAGGGAAGGGGATCTTTTGGTTTTTGGGAAGGTAAGAAAATTTGGTGGAAGAAGTAAAAAGAAAGGAAAGAAGGAATGGGAATGAACACTTCTGCTTGAGGACTCTCATAGGGGCACAGTTGTTGCTAGGAATTTTGGGTCGGGGGCTAGAAAACCGCAAGGATTCCTTGAGCTAGGGAGAAGGAGAGGTTGTTCCTAGTTGGATGGGAGGTTAATACTTAGTTTGAGTAGGATCAACATCATCAACAACATCATCAACCAGGAAAGGGATAAAATAACTAAACTTCAGGTTGAGGTAAATACCTTATGCATTTTTTGCTTGTTGCTATCATTATATTGTTGTTAATTATTATACTGTTGTTAGTATTATATTGTTGTTAATATTATAATGTTGTTAGTATGTTGCTAAACTGTCAATTATTATGCTGGAATTATTATGTTTGTAGAAGAATATCAAGAAAGAATATTTTAAAATAAGTAACAGTAATTAAAGAAGTAGATTAGAAATAATTTGTGTATTTATATTTATTTTTACGAGTGTCTATAATATAGAAGAGAGCTTCCCCAAGATAAGGAAGAAAAATGGAGGAAAAAGAGTAGAGATTTTTGGTTTCACAGTGGGGATGCGAATACAAAATTATTCCAAGGTTATTCTAATGGAAGGAAACTGGCAAACACAATTTAAGGAATTAAGGATCAATGAGGAATATTGCCCTCCTCTTTCGAAGACTTGGCTCGACTGGGATCCAATTACTTCAAATATTCATATTGAATGGACATAAGAGAAACCATATATTCTGTAATACAAATGGCACTACACTTTCCCCATTTTGTCGAAGAGGAGGAGAATGTAGCTTTTATGGAAAAAGTTTTTGAAGAAGAATTAAAATAATTTCTTCATACTTTTTAAAAAGATAAAAGACTAGGACCAGAAGGCTGGTCTATGGATTTCTTTGTAGGTGTTTTTGATATTATAGATATGGATATTCTAAAAGTTATAGAATAATCAAGAGTCAATGGTTTTATCCACCCTCCATTTAATTCTACCTTTATCTCTTTAATACCAAAGCAAGATTCCCCTGAAAGCTTGGATGAATACAAATCCATTTCTTCGTGCAACTGTATCTTAAAAATAATTGCAAAAATCATCAGCAGAAGAATAAAGGGAGACTCTCGAAATATATATCCCAAGAACAACTTGGTTTTATATAGGGTAGAGGAATACATGAATTAATTGGTGTATCCCACCAAGCCATGCATATCATAAAGACTCAGAAGAAAAAAGGGGCAGTGCTAAAGATTGATCTCTCCAAGGCCTATGACCGTGTCAATTGGATCTTCTTGAGAATTCTACTCACTCATTTGGGATTTGGCCTCCCTTTTATAAGTTGGGTCATGAGATGCATCACTTCAGTCTCTTTTGTATTTCTCATAAATGGGGCGAATTCACCATTTTCTCATGTAGAGAGAGGGATTTGAAACGGATGCCCCATATCCCTGCTCCTTTTTCCTCTGGTGGAAGAAGGTCTAAGAAAGGATTTATCTAAAGAAAATAATAACATAAGCTTCATCAATATTCCTCTTACCCATCTTCTTTCCCTCACTCATCTGTTGTTTTTTGATGATGTACTAATCTTTTGCAGCGGTTTAAGTGAGTTGAAGTTTGGATGACATTTTCAAGAGATGCATCCTTTCATGGATGGTCTCCATATGTTCTCTATATATGGGACACTCATCATTGTAATAAAAATATTCATATACAATATTATCTCATATGAGAAATAAACATGGTATCATAACTAGATTAGGCTTGACTCCCTTACGGGAGGTTCCAATATTATGATGAGAGAAATGTGAAAGTAATCTGCTACAGATTTAGATTAATGCAGAAAAGTTGGGTATTTGTAAGTGATTACAACTATTTGTTTATAGTAGAGTGGTTTTTCATCTATGTGGAAAGTCAGTGTCATCGAATAGTGTGGTTGACTCCTATTCCCTCTCGAATGTAATCGAATGAACTCCCAATGGGACAAGGGAATCATGATAACATAGTAATCATCTTATTGAGTGAATTTCCACATGTGAAATCACCTTGTTTGTGTGATTATTTCCCCAATCAAAGGAAAACTTGATGGACTTGCATTTCCTCTCAAGTCCAACAAAGCGGTAATGTTCGAGGGGCATAAGTTCCTTTAAAAATAAATCATAGTATAAAAATTGAACACCATAATGGTTGGTGAGTCACGGGCTAAAATATTTTTCAAACTCACTGACCAAGTAGAGATTTCAACATATATCTTGTATCTGGCAACAAAAGAAACATGTTAGGATGACATTTATGAATAACGTTAAATTTACAATATAGATAGACTTTGTAGGTGGGAGACAAAACAGGAAGCATGTGGTTGTTGGTTCAAATAAAACACACAACTATTTGTGGATAAGATGACCAAAGAAAGTGTTCTCTAAATTGTCCATGGCATTAAATTTGCTTAAAATCGATCTGCAGAGCCCTAACCTAAACAAAACTTGGATTCGCTAAACTCTAGTATCTAATCACTTTAGAAATAGGTAGTTGTTGGTCATATATAGCATACTATACTTCCCTTGAACCTTTGACGTCTCCTTCTAAACCCCAGGGAGAATGGCTAGTCAAAACACTGTTAAGAAAGAATTTGGGCACACACAACTTTGATGGCATTTATTCGACAGTTTGGAATTTTTATAGCCTTGTCCTGATTCTTTAACCCAATCCTAGAATATAAATAGAAGGAAGTTGGTGTTAGGTTATTTGTTTGTGGGTATAGAAATAGAGATGAAAGGTAATACCAATGAATCATCTGGTTGTAAAGGCAGGCATTCCAATCAGAAAGATTACATTTCATAAGATCCTCTCTCACACTGGCCACACAAGGGTTACCCTTTCAAAATGTTGTGGGATCTCTATATTCCCATTTCAGCTTCTTGGCAACCTTGTGAATGTTGTTCAACAGAATATCCCATGGTCTTGTATTGACTTCATCCCTGGAACAGAACACAAAATGAGAATATTTAGATCAAAAGATGAAGATGATTAGTATGAAAATTGAACAACAGAGGGGTGAAGACACTCTAATTATTATCTAGCTGACCCCTCCATGTACCATAAGTTGATTGGATTACTAATGTATTTGGTTAATATCAGGCTGGACATCTGCTTTGCTATGAACATGTTGAGCCAATTCTAGGTGGTACCAAGAAATGAGCATTGTATTGTTGCAAAGCACATATTGAGATATTTGTGTGGCATGCTAATTTATGGTTTGAGATATGTCTCAAAAACTGATGTAAAGTTGCAAATATATACATATTTTGATTGAGAAGGAAGTGCAAATGACAGAAAGAGTACTTTAGGAGCATAATTCAATTTGGACTCAACCATAATATCTTGGATTAGCATGAAACAAAATTATGTGGAAGTCAACACTGTATAGGTAGAGTACATTGCAACATGTGATGCTTGTACAAAAGTAGTATGGCTCCGTAAGTTAATTTATGGACTATTTGATCAGGTGTCGAATTTGACGATGATATTCTGTGAAAATATAAGTTGAGTGAAGATTTCAGAGAACCTAATGTTCCATGACAAGTCAAATAACATTGAGATCAAGTATTAGTATATCCATGATTGAGTCCAGAAGGGATAAGTGAAACTCTAGTATATCTCCACCGATGAGAAGATAACGAATATTTTGACGTAGCCCTTGTCCAAAGGGAAATTTGTATACTTTAGGGACAAGTTGGGACTTGTGGAGATTGCTCCCTTGGTTGAGTGGGATTTTTGATCTATATCATGCTAGTATATCTTAAATATGATGTTTTTGCATCATGCTAGTACAACTTAGATATGATGCTTTTGCATCATGCTAGTATGATTTAGATATGATACATATTTTCAGAGTCACATCACGTTATTACAACTTAGATATGATGCATTGCATCATGCTAGTAAAACTTAGATATGTTGTAGTTTCTTGACTCAGATCATGCTAGTACAAATTAGATATGATGCATTAGCATCATGCTAGTACAAATTAGAGATGATGTAGTTCCCTAACTCGGATCATTCTAGTACAACTTAGATATGATGCAGAAGCATCATGCTAGTATAACTTAGAAACTATGTAGATGATACTCCACATCATTTTAGTACAAATTAGATACGAATCAGTAGCATCATGCTAGTACAACTTAGAGATGATGCAGAGACACTAATCTACATCACGCTAGTAAAACTTAGATATGATGAAGAAGCATCATGCTAGTATAACTTAGAGATGATGTATACTATAATCCACATCATGCTAGTACAACTTAGATATGATGCATTGGCATCGTGCTAGTACAACTTAGAGATGTTTTAGTTTCCTGACTGGCATCATGTTAGTACAACATAGATATGATGCATTAGCATCATGTTAGTACATCTTATAGATGATGTAGAGGCACTGATCTACACCATTCTAATACAACTTAGATATGATGCAAAAGCATCATGCTAGTACAACTTAGAGATGATGTACATGAGACTCCACATCATGGTAGTAAAACTTAGATATGATGCATTCACATCATGCTAGTACAACTTAGAGATGATATAGTTGATGATATGACTTTATGTGAACCATGCAAGATGAATTATGGTTCAGATCTGATGAGGTTGATGATATGTCATGATATATTTGATGTAACTTTCCATTAGATAAAATTTGTCAACTTTAATACATTTAGCTCATTGTTATGAATACCTCCCTAGTTAAAAGGGTGTGTCGAAATTGTAGCTATGGTCAGTATTCATAATGTATATATTAGAAAAAGAATATTATAGTAAATAATATGTGTACTTGTAAAAGTTGGCCCTACCTGTGGCATAGATGTTGACTTAATCAACAATAATGTTCCTTGTAGTCATGTGACACTCTGTTAAGTGCGTGACAAGTGCGGAACACATGCATAGTCATGAAACTATCATGAAGAATGTGTGTCTATGGATAGTAGCTATGTGATACTATGGTGGTTATGTACCACTGGTGGAGACTGTGTGTCTTTGGACAATAGTTATGTGCTACTACAGTGGTTGTGTACCACTAGTAGTGATTGTGTGTCGCCAAAAAGTAGTTGTGTGCTACTACAGTGGTTGTGTACCACTGGCGGAGACTGTGTGTCTCTTGAAAGTATTTTTGTGCTACTACAATGGTTGTGTACCACTAGAAGTGACTTTATGTCATTGTACAGTAGTTGTGTTCTACTAGTGGTGGTTGTGTACCACTGGACACTAGTTGTGTACTACTATGGATCAAAATAGCCGTGTTCAATTTAATGGAACTATTGTAGCTATCTACTACTAGTTGATTTCCATGGAGACTACTAGATCACTTGGAAGTAGTTGTGTGCTACTACTTGATCATAGAGACTCTAACATATGATTTGAGCTACCAACGGTATGGTAGTAGTTGTGTGCTACTAGTTGATTGTAGAGGAGTAAGTGGACTACTAGATGAAGACATCGTGGAAAGATGCCTTCATATTTAGGAGGGAACGTTGATGTTTGAGGAAACAAGGGAGATGCATTATCCCTAGAGGGTCTTGTGTGGATTGGTAGGGGAGAATGTGGACTTCATCCTAACATGCCTCAGATGGTAAAATGAAGGAACCAATACATTTGTTTCATGAGGAAACCTTGATATGTCTTGGGGGACATTGGTTCCATGAGGGAACTTCGATGTGTCCTAGAGAAGACATTTTTTTCAT
>JASDQU010752670.1:6075-27465 GCA_032191745.1 Picea mariana | reverse complement strand
AAGGTCAAACTGTACAAAGTTTCACAGAAGAATTTAGGAAGAAATCTCTTGCATTAAACATTCCTTTGGATTCTTATGAAACTTTAATGAAGTATATTGGCGCACTTCACAATTATATTCGTCATACTTTTCTATTGTTTAACCCCACTAGTCTTGACGAAGTTTTTGTGCAAGCCACTCACCTTGAGAACAGGGGAAAGCATGTTTAAGAAGATCCCACAAATAAATCTTCCAATTTCCCACACAAGTTGTTTAAGAAGTTTAAAAGAAAGGACAAGAAGACCACCACTATAAAGAGAGAAGAAGGAAAGCCATCTTGCACTCATTCCAAGAAAAGTGGTCACGATGATGAACACTGTTGGAAACTACATCCAGAGAAGAGACCGAAGCAATTCGGTGGAAAGGGGAAGACAAAGACCATTGCTACAATGCAATAAGATCTTGGTTTGGATTCAGGAGACGAAGGAAAGATCACAACGGTTCGAGTACAAGGTAAAGATTCCCTTCATGCTAGTTCAAATTCCAATAATGAATCTCATGATGATGAACTAAAGAGGAATGAATTATTTCATATAAGAGTTGTATCTAAACACAGAAAGATAGATACATTATTTGATCTGGGTTCCCAAGTAAACTTGATATCTGAAGCACTTGTCAAAAAGATGGGTCTTGAAACTAAACCACATCCAAAGCCTTATCCTCTTGGTTGGGTATGT
The DNA here is from genome assembly GCA_032191745.1 of Picea mariana. NCBI lineage: Eukaryota > Viridiplantae > Streptophyta > Pinopsida > Pinales > Pinaceae > Picea > Picea mariana. The sequence continues at coordinate 26,749 of JASDQU010752670.1, read as the reverse complement.
GATCAAGCAAAACTTAATGTCATCAAGCAATGTAGGGTCATATTTGCTATTGCTTCAAAGTTGATTGATGAAGTGGATTTGGATGTTTTATCACTTGATATATGTGTCATAGTGTTGGGGACTCCTTATCTTTATGATAGAAAATAAGTCTTCTTTCGTCTCGAGAACAAATATCACCTTACTAAGAGGGGAGTGGAATATATTGTTAGAGCCCACAACATGAGGGTAAACACAACACTTGTTAGTGCAGGACAAATGAAGAGACTTATAAACACTAATAAGAGATATGTACTCATGGTCGTAAGGGAGAAAGATGTCGGAACATTCGACACTTTCCAAGGATGTGATCCTTGTCATAAGAAAGAATTAATTGATATTGTTTCTAAGTATGATGATATTTTCCAGGAACCAGATGGACTACCTTCTAAGAGGGAAATCCAACATGAAATACATCTTCAACATGATTCTCCTCTTCCTAATGTGGGCATGTACAGGATGCCAGTTTTAGAGATGACAGAGATTAAGAAGCAGGTATGAGGCTTATTGGATCAAGGGGTCATCAAGCCCAACTCATCTCCTTGTGGTTCTCCAATCATGATGGTGCCAAAGAAAGATGGCACATGGCGAATGTGTGTCGATTATTGGGCATTAAATAAAATCATGGTGAAAAATCGATAGCCTCTTCGTCGTATAGATGGTTTACTTAATTAATTAAAGAATTTTGTTTATTTCACTAAGTTGGATTTGCACAGTGGATACCATCAGGTCAGGGTTGCAGAACAAGATGCATGGAAGACTGCCTTTAAAACCAAATAGGGATTGTTTGAGTGGTTAGTTATTCCGTTTGGGTTTTGTAATGCTCCAGCAACCTTCATGTGTGTGATGAATGATCTATTGAGGCCTTTTCTAGATGGTTTTGTGATTGTATATTTAGACAACATTCTTATATTTAGTGGGACTTGGGATGAACATGTAAGACATGTAAAGCAAGTATTTGATACTTTGCAAAGGGAAAAGTTGTATGTAGAGTTGTCCAAATGTGAATTTGGTAAGACTGCACTTGTGTACTTAGGTCATATTGTAGGAGGAGGACAATTAAAAATTGATCCTTCTAAGTTTTGTTCTTGAGATTACTCTTAAGGCTCGAAGAGTAATGTCAAGGCATCATGAATATAAAAGAAATTTTTTGAAAGGTGCTTTTTCTTCTGTTAGTTATATAAGAATTAATCCTCAAATGAAAATAATGACAGAACAAGACAGAGGCTGTAATTTATCGTCTGAGTCGATATAAAAATCAAATGATGCAAGGGAAACTTACAAAACTATTAAACAAAACGAGGCATCAATGCAAGATGAATCTTACCTTGTTCACAGTAGAAGAAATTAAAGAATGCACCCTTGAAAGGATATGAGATACAGTTATCCAAGTAGTTCGTAGGTCTTGTATTTACTTATAGCAAATACAAGGAAAAAACTGCTTGGTTATCAAATAGCCGATAAAATGTGACCACAATAGCAATAGTACTAAATTGCAACCACTTACTTATCAAGGAATGACATAAAAAAACTAGAAATATGAGATACATGAGAAAAACATAACTCAAACTGCACAAAAATTGGAATCTCCGTCTGCACTTGTATTAATTCTCACAAAATGAGAGTTTTTACTATTACATCCGGCAAGAAGAAGCCTTTTCTAAATCTCCAAATTATGTATTGATACAAAAATGATCTCAACCCTAAGCGGTTGGAATTCTCATAATTCAAAAATAGTAAATATTACAATATGTAAAATTTGAAGAGTTTCATTCGCATTTTCTCTGTCTCTTCGCCTGCTCGCAGAGACGTTTCTTCTTCTTGTCCTCCAGCTCAGAAACAGTTAGCCTTTAATCATGACTTGTGTAAATGGTATGTTGTCTCATTTGTTTCCAGACGTGATGGCTTTCTCTTGCCCGACACACCGAACACATCTGCCTACGAACTGCACCACTATCCTGGAAGGCTCTATTGTGTCATTAGCCTCGAAAGTATATAACTTATTTTCTATGTGAGGTAGCCTATCTTCCATCCTTCTAGATTCTAAAGATATAGAATGTAGCCGCAGACTAGGATTGACTATCCACTTATTAATCTGGATAATGTCAATTCATTTCAATTGTAGGATTTCGGCCTGGGCTTCTTCCATGCTTGTCTTGGAATCAAGTTGATTCTTCGCGCTATCAATTTTCCCCAAGGCTTCGCAGATAATACGTCTTTCAACACATAGTGATTCTTTGTCGAGTGAGGAATATGCCTCTTCACAAGCTTTCTTCACTTCCCAGGCTAGCCTTTTACTTTCAACTAAATTGGCCTCCCAGGTTTTCAGTATTATATCACCTCGAGTTTGCTCCGAAAGAGACAATCTAGGGACCTTAGCTACTTCATCTTTTGCTGATGACACAACTGCCTCCTGGAACGTAGCTCGAGCTGCAATGGCCTCTCTCTCTTTTAAGTAAATGTTATTTAAAGAATGATCTACCATCCAATAATGGTTTTGGACAACTTCTATTTTAGTAAAAAGGCTTTGTTGTGTTGATTCTAGCTTCTAGTGCACCTCCAATGCCTTGGCTTGGATAACCGCCATATCCACTGCCCTGTTCTCAGTCAAGTTTATCTTAGCCTACAGTTGTTCGACAAACTCTCCCTGTTGAATGATTAGTTCTCTACTTACCTGTGCATTTTTATGCATTTCGTCAAGGTTGATTTTGAGTTGCTGAATTTCCTGTCTGTCACAGGCTCTAATTTGCTCAAAACCCCTATTCATCTCATTTCTTACACTCTGTTCCACTGTCTTCATTTGGTGCTGCAACTGTCTTACCAGTAGGTCCTTCTACTTCAATTGTTCTTTCAGATTCCCAACTGAATAATGATTTGCTGTGGCAAAAGCTCCCAATGTCCCTGCCACTTCCATAGCAAAATCTGCCTCCTCTAGAGCCTGTCCATCAAATAGCACCCTGTGTCTCTTGACAGTTGCACCCTCCCTTTGGTGCGTTTCTCTTTTTACTATAGCTCTCCTCTTCTTGCTGAAGAAGAAGTCAGATGGGGGCATCTCTTCGATCGAAATAGGAGTAAGATCTTCTATGAACACTACTTCGGCTTTTGGGTTCCCTTGATTGGCCTGTAAATGGGTCAAAGACATAATAGGGTCACCTATTTGGGTGGTATGTGGTTGCTCTTTTGTATTAGTAACCGACTTTTCTGGTGTAGACATTGATGCATCCTATCCCTTTTTTATCAAAACTTCAGCTTGAGCTTTTGTTTGATCATCTAGTTGATTTGATGGTGCAGTATTTGCTTTCTGTCTCAAAACCTCTGTTTTCACCAAATTTTTCTGAATACTTTGTTTACTGGAACTTCCCGTTTCTAAATTCTGGGTCTCGAATTCCTGTGTGGCTGGAGATGTCGGGACTTCTCCCTGTAAGGCTTTCGGTATGTTATTTCTTCGGTGTTTCTAAAAATTATAGAACTCGACTAATTTGTCCGGAGCCAGAGTCTGGACTCGACTAATTTGTCCGGAGCCAAAGTCTAGATTTGGATAATTTGTCTGGAGCCAGAGTCTGGACTCGACTCAACACTTCCTTATAAGATCTTGCTCCTCAGAATATTTCATCATGTGGGGAATCTTCATGCTTGTATCTCTTTAGATTGTAAAGAGCCATGTGATTTCCCACGATCTTTTAGGGACCGTGTTTCTTGAATTCAATGTTTACAAGATTAGTGTCCTTTAGGGTCGCGGTCTCTACCTTTGAGTGGTCAAAATCTAATAGTGAGAAAGTACCAACCTACAAAGGAAAGGTGGGCCACACCTTTTTCTACGCTGCCTTTAGCTCTTTACTGATTTCTCCTAGCATTGTTTGATGTGCCACCTCTCGGCACACCAATCAATCTAGTAGAAACATTGGTAAGGCATGCGGAGGAATGAAACATCCAAAAACCCTGATGTAAGAGAAGTGTTCCTCAATGTACCAATCCATTATTTTTCCCAGGTTGGCCACTATATGGTCCGAAATCCTGGGAGGTGTGCAACTGTATATAGCAATATGCATTGGCACCACCACAAAGTTGCATATTTCGTAGAAGAAATCCTTTGCTTTATCCTCCCATAGCTTGGAGTGATAGAAGTGTATTGGTTCAGCGTTGGTCGGAGTCCAACTCCAGCCCATCAAAGGAAATGGTGTCATAAAACAAACGACGTCATAAGGTATGCCAACATGTAAAATAGGGCAGGTCATCCTTTGGCTTTCAATGAATGATATTCTGTGATTTCCTTGGCCAAACTGTCTGATAATATCTTGGCCCAATTGAAAGAAAAACCCTCTGCAACTTCGTGCATGATTGATACCCATGATAACAAGAAGTGAGAAGAGTTTTCTTTGCCAAAAAGTCTACATAACATCATGGTCACATACATCATATGAGCTTCTAATGATGCAGTGGCATATATGCCATTGGTGTCTGCTCTGAATTTCTCAGGGTGTGCCCACCAGTTCTTGATCAAGTCAGGGTAATTCTTTACACCTTGTGCACACTCTTCTTCATCGAACTCTTTTAAGGAAGCGACATTATAACTGTGTTTGAATGTTGTGGATAGTTTGTACATCACCTGTATATGTTCTGGTCGGAAAGATCCAACAACAATTTTCTGTGAATTGTGGATGGTCCTGGTCGAGACGTCAATGTTCTCTGGCTCCCAGCCTATCATGTCGTTATACAACATGAGCCTTGGTCACGTTGCTATTTTATGCAGCTCTGATTGGGCTATGTATTTGAGCTTTGTTTCCTCAGTTTCGGTCCCTTCATAGTCTGACTCTTCAGGACAATTGATTAGCTCATATTGCAGGATATCAAATACCTGTGTCCAGGTTTTCACGGTATCTACAGCTCTCAGCGATGTGTCCGAGAGGACATCTATGTTTTGTCTCGAGCTCTCACAAGCCGCTTTAACCATTTTCCGCGGAGCCATGATAGTAGTAAACTCCGCACTGTGTTACCTGTTACAGAAAATGCGCAAAACTTCTTATCTTGCTAAAGCTTTCTCTTGTGAAAACATATATGGAATTCATAATTCAATAGCCTTTTCACCTGAAGTGCATCAATTTGTGTATACCTTTACTGACAATCTATTCACTTTCCTTAATGAAAATATTTAGGTGGTGTTCCGAGATCTTATTTGAAATCATTTCCAAAGATCAATTATTAATGCCATTAATGTTTGGTGGTTCGTGATCGGGATATGTGAAATAATATTTGAATTTACCCGACTACGATTTAACGAAAGATTAACATGAGATAATAGGGTTTATCCCATTAACTAATCACGTTAACCTTAATTCTTTTTGAGCTTTCGGACCTCGGGATATTCGATAATAGCTCGATATATGATTGCCTAGGCTCGAAACCACAAAGTGATTAATTATTCGCTAATTATCTTCAATCTTAAATTAACCTTGTTTAGTGTCTACGGTATTTCGGGAGTTCGGACTGCATGAATTCAGAATGCGATGTATGTTGAATATCCGAACTCCGAATGTGCGGAGTTATTAATTAATCCTTTAATCGAGATTAGTTTATTTAACCTAGGTTTAATATTTCGAGACTTCGCATTTCGTAGATTTACAAGTTAGATCTCTGTCATTTTCTCGAAGGGCCACTTCTCGCGGTGACATGTTAAAGCTTAGGAAGGTATACATGTATATGGTGACTAGGATCTGTCGAACGCTTTTCGCGTATCTGGATTCTGAAGGTGAGGCATGTTGAAACTCCTGAAGTACGAAACTCTGAGTCTCGAAACTCTGAAGTATTCTCTAGGGGTTTGACCTTTTAATAATCAGACGGCTCCAAAGAACTCAGGGAAAAAGGATCGTTCGATTAAATGAAAAACTTCATTAATGGTGAGAATCAAGCGTGCTTTATTCCTATTTTAACTGGGAAAGAAAACTATTTAAAGTGTAAAGTTTAGAAATATATATGTGTTCCAACATAGGATCCATCTAGGGATCACGTCTCCCTATGAGACGTAGAAGAACAATAGACCAAGTGCCTTTATTGGGTAAATGGAGTTATTATTGCATTTCTGTGAAACACATTCGGAAAAGGATCATATTAAGAAAAGGAGTTTCGCCCGAACTTAGAAAACCTTTAAAACACATCGAATCATGACCTTCAGTTAGGCTATTTGAAATTCCTCTTTCTTAAAACTGTGTTCAGATTTGCTTAAGATAAACAAAGTAACTTTATCAGAAATATCAAGCTTTGATCGATTTCGTTCGCATCAAGGTTAAGTGTATGTGTCATATTTTCTTAAGGAGATCCCTCGTTGGTTCAAAATGTAAATATTACTGAAAAAGAATTAGATGTCAGAGTATATCATGTATATGCGTATGACAACCATACAAATATCATAGACATTGCTTTACTACCAGCGAGCCTGTTAAGTACCCCGGTGAAGTTATCTACTTTTCCCATTGAATTTCCTTTCACCACTTCAATTAGTAATTTTGCATTTAAATGTTGAGATGAGGGCAATCATTTAATGAATTTCCTTTCATCATCTCTTATTTGGAAAAAATGGGGGCAATCGATTTTCCGAATTTCCTTTCACCATTTGCCTTGGACTAGATGAGGGCAATCATTTCATGAATTTCCTTTCACCATCTGTCTTATATTTTAATACATGAAGTGGGGGCAATCAATCTGTATGTAACATACAAGGGATGATATCTGTTTAAGATATTCAAAGAAAAGTCTGTCATAATTTTTTAGTATACTCTGTAATTAATTGTTTTTCAATCTTCAATACTTCTTCACCTATCGAGAAAATTTTAAAAGGGATTTTAAATTTAGGGATCAACCTTGAGTGAACTAGTCGGTTTAAAACTAGATGAGAGAGTTAAAGTTATTAGGATTAACCCGAACATACTTTCTTTCAGTTAATTTGAAAGGGATGTATAAATTTTCGCATAACATTATTTTGAAGACGTGTTTATGAGATTTCAGAGTTAAGGTGAAGTATTTTCTCTCTATGAAGACCAGGGAGAGGTATTGAGAATCATAGGAAAATAAAATTTGAGGATGGGCAGGACAAAACATAAAGAATATTCAAATGTTTTGTTGCGAACAAGGTCAATCCCACACAAGCTTGTTCATTGATTCTCGTATTTTCTTTAAGGTCTTTTTATTCTTATTTTCTTTTTATAAATTTTATTTAATTTTATTTTACTCAGAGAAATTTTTTTAAGATTAAGTTGTAATTTTATATTCCTCTGGTTGTGGATTAGGTGATAATATATATAATCACGAGATTTCTTTCATATTTAGTGAGATCCCCTTGAAAATCTAGCTTGGGTCGGTAGGGTAGAAGCTCATACCTCAGATTTTCTTTATATTTTCAATCAAGTAAACTGTTCACTTATAACCTGTTTTGAGATAAAGCCAATGTTCTGAAGAGTAAGTGTTGGTTTGTGATACATATTTATCTCTCGACTATCAGTAAGTATTCTGCCTGAAAATAACATGAGAAATGTCAAAAACTTCTGCAGAAAAGAAACGATGTGAATTACTTGTTTTTATATTTCTGTTTTTATGAAATCAACAAACCTGGCTTTATTTACAACGAAAGTAAAAACTTACCAAAGAAACCAAAAATTGCAAATCAAAACATGAAAATCAAACCGATATGTACAATGGGAGTTTGGAATTTGATTATTGCATGAAGTGTTTTAGGTAATGCCTGTTGGTAGGAGTGCTAAGGATTTTCCCATCGAGGTTCTCTAATAAGAATGAGTTTTTTCCCTCATAAGCTACAACCCTGAAAGGCCCACACAAGATGTGATCAAACTTTCCATGCTTTCCAGCGTCTTCTTTCCTAGAATCCCATTTCAAAACTAGGTCTTCAGGAAGGAACTCCCTATCATTAGCCTTTTTTGTCAAACACGGCTTTCATATTTTCTTGATATCTCTGAAGTTTCTCGTCCACCTCAGCCCTATTTTGTTGGACTTCAACTAACTGATTATTCTTTTGTAACATTGTTCGACTCTTCCTTCGCGTCTTGCCAAAGCTTAATCATGGGCAGAGCGAGATTTATGGGGTGGACCACATCAGTGCCGTATACCATTTGGAAAGGGGACATTTCGATCGATTTCTTAGTGCCAAAGCGATTTGCCCACAAAGCGTATTTCAAATGAACATGCCAGGCTTTCTTGTTTTTAGTCAACACCTTTTTTATTATAGTGATTAGGCTCTTATTCGATGACTTGGCTAATCCATTTCCCTGAGGATATTAGGATATGGAATTCCCTTGTATGATGTTGTACTTTGGACAAAAACTAACCATTGCCATGGATTTGAAAGCTTGGGCATTATCCGTGACTATCTTCCGGGGTCAGCCGAACCTTGATAAAATGTTTTCTTCTAAGAAATTGATCACCACTGAATCTGTAGCATTTCATGTCGGAATGGCCTCTACCCATTTAGTGAAATTATCTGTGGCAGTTAGAATCCATTTATGTTGTGCACTAGAGTGTGGATGAATTTCTCAGATAAAATCCAAACCCCATTGTTGAAATAGAGCTTCCGTCTTGACTGGGATCAAGGGTAGGGAGGGAAGCTTTTGCTTGCCTGAGAATAACTGACAAGAATTATAGGCTCCGACTTTAGTATTCACGTCTGTAAATAACTTCGGCCAATAGTATCAATCTCTTAGGATTTTATAGGTCGTTTCCCTCTAGGCATGGTGTCCTCCACACACCCCTTCATGAAGATCGTTTATAACATTCTTCATTTCAGCTTCTATCAGGCACCTTAGTAAAAATCCTAGGGGATCTTTCCAATACAGTTGATTGTCGATGATGCAATATTTTACCGCGTGCAGCTTCAATGTTCTTGCCTTAGAAGGAGTCACATCACTTGGGATTTGAAGAGTCAAGAGGTATGAAACTATGTCACCATACCAAGCAGATGTGGAAAATCTTTCTTGAATCTGGGTCGTAGGTGTCTGATCATTAAATTCTTCTATATCCGGAAGCTCTCTGTAAGATTGCAGATGATTTATTCCAAGTGCTCTAAAATTCGATTTGGCTAATAGCTTAGCTAGACCTTGACCTTTGACGAGTTTAGTTGGTTTTACCTCAAGATCGAATTCCTGAATCTTGGCTAGCCATCGGCCTCTTCTTCTGTCACTATCTGGTTGAACCAATATATCTTTAACAGAGCTGGTTGGTACACAAGCAACTATTTTTGAATGCAACACGTAACTCCTGAAAGTTTTGAGGGCTTTCACCATAGCATATGCATGTTTTTTCGGTATATCATATTTCAACTCAGTGTCTCTGAGGATTTTACTAAAAAATGCTATCGGTTGCTCGAAACCTTCATTATTCTTCTGTAAGAGCACGACTACGATAGTATGCTCGGTTGCGAATGAAAAGATTAAGAACTCTTTCATGTAGTCTAGGCATGCCAGCACTGGTGCTTCTCCTATTACCTTCTTGATGCATTCGAAAGATGATTTAGCTTCAGTTGTCCATTTGACCTCGCTGTCCCTTTTTAGCATATTTGCAATCAATATGAAAATTCCAGCGAAATTTGGAATGAATCTTCTTAAAAAAATTATTTTTCCTAAGAAAGACTGAATTTCCTTTCTGTTTCTAGGAATATTGATTGTATCTATAGCTTCAACCCTTTTTGGATCGATTTTGATTCCTTCCCTAGATACTATATGGACTAAGAGTTTACCTTCTTGCATTGAAAAATGAGTTTTCTTAGGATTGAGTGACAAACCAAATTTTCTGCACTTCTCGAATGTCTGTTTGAGGTGTACCAAGTGCTCTACATCTGAGTTAGAAAAAATATTTAAATCATCGAGATAGATAATGACAAACTTATCTCTCTCACCGACAAAGGCTATGTCCATTGCTTGTTGAAAGGTAGCCCCTGCGTTCATCAGACCAAATGGCATTTTGTCATACATGAAAGTACCCCATGGAGTGGTAAATGCGGTTTTCTCTTTGTCATCTTCAGGGACGACAATTTGATTGTAACCTGAAAAACCATCAATCATAGACATTCGGTTAGCCCCGACCACTTTTTCCAGAACGTGATCCATTTTAGGGAGCGAATAGTTGTCTTTAAGGGATGATCTGTTTAGGTTCCTGAAATCCATGCAGAGTCTAATTTCACCATTCTTTTTCCTGACTGGAACTAAGTTAGCCACCCACTCAGAATACCTGAGTGGAACAATAATCTTTGCATCAAGGAGATTTTTTACCTCTCTTTTTGTTACAGGCAGGAGTATAGGATTTATTTGTCTGAGTTTCTGCCTGAAAGGTTTGATGCCCAGTTTCAAAGGGATTTTATGGTCGATGACAGTAGTATCGTAAGTTTTTAGCTCGTCGTAAGACCAAGCAAAGACATCTTTGTACTGTTTGAGTAACTCAACATATTTACTTTTCATTTCGGGTGGAAGGTATTTAGATATTTTGACCAACTTAGGGTTTTCCTTAGTGCCTATATCAAAATCTTCAATCTCTTCGGGTTGAGGTTGCAAGGTAGACTTTAGGGGTATATCATCCTGATCAAATAATATTTCTAATGGAATCATACCCTTAGGAATTTGATTGTTTTTCAGCACCAACATGCGATGGTTAACGATCTTATCCTGGAACTTCTGGGGATCTTCATCTTCCTGCATGATCCAAGTAGGGTCATTCTGATTTTCCTGATCAATGTGTGTTTCAGAGAATTCATCCACCATTTCTAGAAATTGCTTGATCTGTTCATCATCTTCAAAGACCTGTCAGTGTTAAACGTTGTTTGGTATTGAAGGCTTGTGCCTCATTTCTATGTGATACTTTAGCTTCAAGACGGTAGGTGGCATAAAAGTAGTAGTTGTTTTCGCCAGAGAGTCGGCTTGTTGATTTTCTACCCTGGGGATATGATGAATATTAAACGATGAGAAAAAGTTTTATGTCAAATCCTAGGCGCAGTTTCTGTACGACCTTAGCCTTGGATGTTTGGCTTGATTATGTTGCCTTATCTGTTTTACAATTAATTTGACATCACCGTAAACTATTAGATTCTCGATTTTCAACTTTCGAGCAGCCTCTAATCCTAAGACCAGAGCCTCATATTCTCATACGTTATTTGTATAGTCAATGTCCCATTGTAGTCTGTATGAGAAATGAATAATAAACTCATCTCCACGTGCCACAAACAATACTCTGGATCCTGGTCCTTCCCATGATGAAGCACCATCAAAAAACATTTTCCAAACTCCTACATTGTTTACATTTTTGTTTGTTTTTTCTATTTTTTTGTTTTCTTCTTCTGTTTATTCATCGAAACCATCATCAATTGATAACATACCATTTCCTAAATCCTAATCGACAACATATACTAGGTAATTATTTGGGTTCTATGGGTCACTTAGAGTATATTCCAATCTTGTCTCTCTGTATAGATAGGTGAACTGTTCGTCGAAGATTGGGATCATAGCATACGTCATGTCCAGTTGAAGTGATCCTCCGAGTTTAGCGCCTCAAGACCTAGATAGCAACATGCCATACTTTACAGGGACGTCAACAATGACTAAATCCACAAGAATACTCTTCACAGGGATCTGTGCAAGATTAACCACCAAATATTTTATCATACCAAGACATTTAACTTTTCTTGAATAAAAAAAATATAGATCTCGGTATGGCCTAGTAACCTCAAGACCCAACTTTTGCATAATAACTTTGGGCATTAAGTTGTGGGAGGCTCTAGAATCCAACATACAGTTATGGAGTAGGTGATCATGCACAATCAACGCAATATAAAAAGGAGCAACATGGTCTTTAGCATTTTCGATATGCAGACCAAACATTATAGTGGGTCTATCATATTCTAATTTAATAGCGTCTGCATGACTTTCGACATCTGAGAAATTTATCATCTTGGCAATTTATTTTCTATACATCGGATTTTTTCGCCAGTTCAACCAGAGGTACAAGAATTTTGATTTTATTAATTTCGCTTTCCAAATTGAAACTTCCGATTGTCTTTTCGTCTTCTTTGGTTGGGATCTTTGTTTCTCTTTTTTATGGCATGTTAGTCTATGTTGCTTTCATTTCAGCTGTATTTGTTTTGGCAGCTTGCGTTTCAACCATTTTTGTTTTGGCAGCTTGCGTTTCAGTGGATGGTTGAGCTGCCTCATTCGTTTTACTTCTCGAAAAAATCTTCTTAGGTGGAACAGTTGTGTAATTTTTTATGTCTAGGCCTTAAATTATATTTCTGCTGAATCTCGACCATTATAGAGTCGGCGATACCTTGATAATCAGACTCTCCCAGATTATTTATGCTTTCCTCATTCCTGAACAAAGGTTCTTGGTCTAAAGATCTTTCATAATCCTTTTTGGTTAGGTGAGGTTCTTGGTCGTCATGACTGAGATTGTTTATATCTTCATCTAACCCTTCATAGTCTTGCATGTCATCACTTTGCATGAAGTTTTATGTTTTAAAAGGGGTTTTGATTTTCTGATCCTCGTTTTTTACTGGTCTCTGTTGGATCTGGGGATTGGGATTCCTTTTGAAATCTCTCCTAGCAAAAGGATCAGGTTTAGCTTGGTCCAGTTCCATTCTGAAGATTTTGTTTAATAACACTTTGATTATCATAGCCATGTTGTCCATTTTTTCCTCCGAGGACCTCCCAGATCCGAAAGTTCCAGCTTGTCCCCTGAAGCATTTAGTTTCTTTGGTTCCTGTCTCGACCTTTGCTTTTAGTTTATCCGATGCCATCATGTTCGACTCGATTTCGATGGCATTGTTCTACATTCTTGTGAGGTCAACATATCTCCTTTCCCTCAAAAGTAGGGCAAAGTCGGGCTCGAAAGCCCCTGCGAAAGTCACCTTAGATGCGGGTTGTAAGGGTTTGACTTTTGTTGGGATCTTATGATAGAGTTTATTAAACCTCTGGGTGAATTCTAGTACTAACTCGGAAGTCTTTTTCCTCAAAGCCCCAAACTCCGTTAGATAATACAATTGATCTTTCTTTTCTCCCCACTGCCTTAAAAATGCGTTTTCTAGCGCGTCATAAGACGTTATAGAACCTACCGGGAGCCCTCGAAACCAGAGTCTTACTTGAACTTCAAAAGTTTGCACCAAAAGTCTCGAGTAAACATCCTCATGCTCAATGTAGAGGATATCCATGAATTGGTCAAAAAAGTTTATGTGCTATGTGGAAGTTAAGTCTCCTTCTCCCGTGAATTTCGGTAAGTTATTCATATAATTTTCTGGTAAATCTTGAAGGATGGGGGGAAGGACTAAAGGAGCGTATCTGGCCGCCACTTTGGCAAAAATACTAGGGGGCGAAGGTGGTGGTCCTTGACCGCCTCCTCTTGCACCACCTCCAAAAACAACCATTTGATGTCAAGGAGATGAACTTATGGAGTTAAAGAGAGGGTTTTCGTAAACTGCTAGGGACCTTTCTACTACCTCAAGATGAGGCAAAGGAGGTTTTGGAAACTGACTATTAGGAGACAGAAAATTTGAAAAGGGGGGAAAAGGGAAATGAGGATCGTGTTCTTCGAATTTATAGGATATATAAACAGGAGAACCAACATGAGTTGAATCAGGATATGAGATATAGTCCTCGGAGTTTCGGGGAACTAAAACTTTTACTCTGGGGACTAGTGAAATATCAATAAAAGCGGGTATCGAAAGGGATCTTTTACATTTACTAGTAAAGGGGGAAGTTAAATCGATCTTGGCTTTAATCTCAGGTAAAACCAGCCCAGGGTTTATGGTTTCAGCTACAAGCTTCTGAGTTGATGTATCTCTGAAGTGGCTTTGTGCGTAACCTTCTTGTGAGATTGACTCTTCAAGTGGAACCTTAGCATTAGTTTGCACAATTTTGGGTTGGTAAACCTTACTAGTGGATGCAACAATTTGCTTGAGGTATCCCCTTGGTTTTAATAGCTTTTCGGGATCGGATACAGGTGTAGTCTGCTGATCGTCTGGGTTCTTCCTGGTATTCTTTCTACTGAATGCCAGTTTATCTGTAGTGGAGTCACCAAGTGAAAGTTAAAGATTAGCCTTATTATTGTATTGAATCTTTGTTCACTATCAAAGAGAGAAACTTACCATGTCATTCTCCCAGGGAAAAATAACATTGTTTCTTCGTCCCCAACAACGACGCCAAAAAGATGTTGTTCATGAGATTACTCTTAAGGCTCGAAAGGTAATGTCAAGGCATCATGAATATAAAAGAAAGTTTTTGAAAGGTGCTTTTTCTTCCATTAGTTAATCTTCAAATGGAAATAATGACAGAACAAGACAGAGGCCATAATATCTCGTCTGAGTCGATATAAAAATCAAATGATGTGAGGGAAACTTACAAAACTATTAAACAAAATGAGGCATCAATGCAAGATGAATCTTACCTTGTTTACAGAAGAAATTAAAGAATACACCCTTCCAACTGAATAATGATTTGCTGTGGCAAAATATCACAATGTGCCTGCCACTTCCATAGCAAAATCTGCCTCCTCTAGAGCCTGTCCATCAAATAACACCCTGTGTCTCTTGACAATTGCACCCTCCCTTTGGTGCGTTTCTCTTTTTACTATAGCTCTCCTCTTCTTGCTGAAGAAGAAGTCGTATGAGGGCATCTCTTTGACCGAAATAGGAGTAAGATCTTCTATGAACACTACTTCAACTTTTGGGTTCCCTTGACTGGTCTATAAAGGGGTCAAAGACATAACAGGGTCACCTATTTGGGTGGTTTGTGGTTGCTCTGTTGTATTAGTAGCTAGATTTTCTGGTGTAGATAGTGATGCATCATGTTCCTTTTTGATCAAAACTTCAACTTGAGCCTTTGTTTCATCATCTGGTTGATTTGATGGTGCAGTATTTTCTTTCTGTGTCAAAATCTCTGTTTTCACCAAATTTTCCTGAATACTTTGTTTACTGGAACTTCATGTTTTTAAATTCTGGGTCTCGACTTCGTATGTGGCTGGAGATGTTGAGACTTCTCCTTGTAAGAATTTTGGTAGGTTATTTCTTTGGTGTTTCTGAAAATCATAGAACTCGGCTAATTTGTCCAGAGCCAGAGTCTGGACTCGGCTCAACACTTCCTGATAAGATCTTGCTCCTCAGAATATTTCATCCTGTGGGGAATCTTCATTCTCGTAACTCTTTATATTGTAAAGAGCCATGTGATTTCCCACGATCTTCTGGGGATCATGTTTCTTGAATTCAATGTTTACAAGCTTAATGTCCTTTAGGGCCACGGCCTCTACCTTCGAGTGGTTGAAATCTAACAGTGAGAAAGTACCAACCTTCAAAAGAAAGGTGGGCCACACCTTTTTCTGTGCTGCCTTTAGCTCTTTACTGATTCCTCCTAGCACTATTTGATGTGCTACCTCTCGGCTCACCAATCAATCTGGTAGAAACATTAGGAGGAACATAACATCCAAAAACCCTAATGTAAGAGAAGTGTTCATCAATGTACCAATCCGTTATTTTCCCCAGGTTGGCCACTATCTGGTCTGAAAACCTAGGAGGTGGGCAACCGTATATAGCGATATGAATTGGCACCACAACAAAGTTGTAGATTTCGTAGAAGAAATCCTTTGCTTTATCCTCCCACAACTTGGAATGATAGAAGTGTATCGGTTCAACATTGTTCAGAGTCCAGCTCCAACCCATTGTTGGCACAGTTGTAGACCCAGGGTTCAACACTACAATAACGCACCAACAAAGCCCTAACTATCGACCCTTTCGAAAACACCTGCGAAGTAGATGAAGTCTCATCTGAGGTAGAGGGAGGGGTGGTTGCAAGACTCAGGTGTCTGCAACCTTAGCTGGGACACAGATATGTGATTATAACCCTTAATACAGCTCTTAGCACCGTCAGTCCCTCGATTTACAATCACTATTCACTTCGCTGATAAAACAGAGCTTCACAACATTCACACTAATCTACAGTATTTAAGCACTTAGCATGTAAATGGATCAGAATGAGCATATCAAGCACTAAGAATGACTATCTTGATAAGATCTAACATTCTCACATCTCATAAGCACAAAGAAGAAGTAGATCTATCTAAACATACCAAATCACTTAGTAAATAACATGTGAACACATCAAGACAAAGCACAAAGCACACAACACAGTGTTTACGTGGTTCACCCCAACCCTGGGGCTACATCCACCAACTCTTCTTCTTTATTGTCTTCAGTCAATCAGTTACAAGCAGAAAGCCTTCAAAACCCTTACCCCGCATAGGACAGAAGATTTGCGTAGCTCGCTAGATCCTTCTTCCTTGCATTGCAGCACTAAGTCGTCTATTGTCTCACACCAGGACTTGCAATCAGCTCTGCAAGTCTTACACAGAATGCACAAATTCCTGATCACACGGATCCAATTCTTAGCACTTAGCTTACATCACATAGATATACTTTTCGACTAGTTCTTACATTGCCTATCCTTCTATTTGTACATACAAAATAGGCCTAAACATGGGTAAACCCATGGGCTGACATCCCATTCCCGTTACATATTCCCAAAAACCCAAAAAGGATCCAAAAGTGGGCTGAGATCCCGTGATCTCCTCCTTCGACAGGTTGTCGAAGTCCCAAAATAGGTCAACATGACGAAGAAACTCCCAAAACTTGGTCAAGGGCCAACAGGCCCCCAACACTCATCTGTGACTCGTCTTGAATCACTTTGGTCTAAGCAATTCTGCCTCAAATTCCTCGAGCTTGGCTCGAGGTGCTTTGACTTGCTGCTTTCTGTGCCCTCTTGTTTGGCGAACTCCTAGATTACTGTGTCGCTCACTGGCCCTTCTAGGCATTGTCCTTTTGTGGTGACAACCTGTTCTAACTCTGCTCCTTGAATCTCTACCTCTGTAAACAACTAGCATGCCTTATATTGCACAGGTTGAAGTCGTTGAGTGACTTCCATCACTTTTCTTTGAAGCATATGGATCTGTTGCTGAGATGTGCGTTGTTCTTGAGACCTCTTCATTCTTTCTACAATGGACAAGGCCTTCAATTGCGCTTCTAGTGTATCTGCGTGTTGCTTCGCTTTTTGGAGCTGCGACTCCAGTGTTTGTAACTCTGGGTTCTCAGTGAGGTTTTCATAAGTATGGACGATGCGGTTACTCAACTGCTTGCATTCAAATGCAAGAGATTTTAATCTGTCAACTGCACTGCGGGCAATTGCTTCTCTCTGGTCCCTGACATCCTGCGGGGTCTCGGGTATAGTGCGTAATTCTAGATCTGCGATGCGCTGTTGGATCACTTCTTAGAGTTGCACCACGTGCTGTGGAACTCTCTCTTCGGCCTTTACTTCGAAAACTCTCATAGAGAAAAGTGCTCTATTGACCATTTCCTTAACTTCGAGTTGCTCTGCAAGCAACTGTCCATTTTCTTTATGCAGTTGGGATTTTTCTTCATCGGATTTTACTTGGAGAGAAATCTTCTCTCGTTCTGTAGTACTGTGTTTCTCTTTGAGGACTCCTTGTACTTGTGCTAAAGCTTGGGTGGCTTGCGCTGTCTCCTCCTCTTCTCGTCGAAGGTGGGCTTCGACTGTATGAACGATCTGGTGGAGTTGAGCTGGCTCATCTCCCAGTTCTGGTGTGTCCGATGGCATAGGCGCAGTGGAAACTACGCAGCTGGAGTGTAGTGCCTGCTGCACTCCTTGAAGTTCAACCTTGATCTGATTGAACACCTCCTCCTGCTTAGCTTCTTACTTCTCTGCTATCTTCAACGAAGCATCGTTCAGTGTTGTGATGATGAAGTTGAAGTCGTCTGAGGTGAGGGTGGTCTCAAATTTGGTCCTGGTTGCTTTTGATTTCTTCCTTGAAGAAGGTTTCGGAGGGGAAACCTTCCTTTTCTTCGAGGGGTCCTCCTCATCTCTAGGCAATGTAACCTCGCCTTTCTTATGTTCAAATTCTGTGCCATCTATCTCTCTGCCATCACCTCCTTGCTCAGGTGAGATGAAGCAGTCTTCACCGAGGTACTGCTTACAATTTGAGCTTCTTCATTTTTCTTGGTCTTGCTCGGTCCAGGTGTATCTTGCATTGCTTTTGGACTATCAATATTAGATATCTTCGTGGGGTTCTACGGGAACAAGGAGGTTTGTCGACCATTCCTTGGTAATCTCTTCCAAGTCATCCTCCGTCAACTTGTAGTATGACTGCATATGTTGTTTATGCTCATCAGTGCGCGTTGTGATATAGATGAAATGGCGGTCCGCGTCGAATTTTATCAAGGGCCTGAACCTGTGGAGAGTGTTCGAGGTTATACGAGGCTCATACTGGATGATTGTCTTCAACTGGTTGTATAAAGTGTGGAAGACGACATTTAATTTCCATTGCTTGTTCATGTCACTGGAGTACCACAGTGTACTAAACTTCGTGGTTAGAGGTTCAAAGGGATCGATGTCTAGGAAGATCGCACCTTCCGACATCTCCCATGCGATAAAAGTGATCAAGATGAGAAGCCGGCTGAAGTGGAACTCATATCCTTGGTACTGCGCTTCCCTGCAGTCCAGTTCCAGTTGGTTTACGAGGTACTTCACCCAATTCATTTGTAGGCCCTCTGCGCACTTTCCTGCGAGGTCGACTACAAATCTAGTCACTTGGGTGGGTCGGTTCTTACGAACTAACTTTCCTACGATCAATTGATAGGCTAGGCGCACTGCGCCACTCTGGATAGAGGCTACCTTGTAGCCTCGCGTTCCTTTCTTGACATTTCTGTAGGTGTCTTTAATATTTTGCGCAAGAGCGCGATCCATGGTTTTCCCAGGATAGAAATCTTGTGGGTCGGGGCCTTGCATTCTTAGCCCTGTGATCCGATTGATCAATGTTGAATCCACTGTGATGAGGTTGTTCAACCACAAATAGCTGCCATGGTAGTAGGACATCAACAACTTGACGCATGCATTCTTCTTGGTGCCTACCGAAGTGAGGAATCTTCACGACATTGAGCAGTGTGGACTGCGCGAGGTTCATGGTCCATGAATGGGGGACGATCTTCGATTTCTTTCCCTTGGTTCTGGTCAGATAATTGTGCGGGGCGAGTATGTTGTACACCTTCCTATCATAGAGATTGAAATCACTAAACTTTAATGCTGGGATATTATCTTGGTCTATGTGCACTGCACGTATCCCTTTCGGGAGGTACGCAATGACCAAAGCGTACTCAAACTCTCTGAGCACACTGTCTCGATTTATTGCATCACTCAGAGGTGGTAGATAGGTGGGTAGTATACTCGAGATTAGATTGGCATTTGCGAGATCATCTCTGTGCTTAGTTCGCTTTTCATCTGCTGGCTGGGATGGTCTGGCTCGAGCAGTGGACAGAGATGCTGGCCCGACTCTTGTAGATGAAACCTGGGTACCTTTAGACATCGACATGACTCTCTCAGTCATCAAGTCGAGGAGTACTTCAGTTATTGATTCTTCAACTGTGGTGAGCTCGTCGAACATACGCTCTCGGGATTAAAATTATCGGAGTCACGATGATCTTAGATACGACACTAGAACAAGCAACAATAGCGCAATGATCACTGTATACAATTCGCTTAGTCTGCGAGTTTCAAATTATCAGTTAGCAAAAGTGTTCTCCGTGCATGGCGTGACGGGATAAGTAGGCAACTCGACAACAGTTTGATTGCAACGGTTATGAACCTCCATTAACTCTTGTTCGATTCGCTATGGCGCGGTCTAACTGTCTGATAATGGACCTTTATTGCCTTTCTTCTCGTTCAGAGCATCGATCGAACAATTATAATATACCCAACGGATATATTGCTTCGCCATGGCGAAGTGCCATGCGTTTCTATTCTAATATCTCGACGAAGCTCCAATTTTGAAAAAAATTTGTCTGCAAAGTTCCTTCGAGAACCTTCTGCAACTTGGATCTCTTCTTACTTTGCTTCCTAGCCTTCTTTCCAAAGAGCTTTGTCTCGGTAGTTCGTTTTCCATTCTGATTCTTATCTTATGTGGTTTTAGTTACTTTGCACTGTTGAGATTCTCTCCTAGGGCTAAGGGGTAACACCTCTTCTTTATCCGAGATACGTACTTCAGTCCCTTGGGAGTCTTCTAATATTATTGTAGCTTTGACATCTGGGTTTCTAGTGTTAAATATCTTCGATCTGCTCTCCTATTCTTCGATCAAGTGTGCGATCCTTCCGGTCATGAAATCTTTTAACTCCTGTTTCTTCTACTCCAAGACTTCTTCTTATTTCTTTCGTCTGGCTTGATGTCTGTCAATCCAAGTGTTATCACTGAAATTTCATCCGCACAGGGCGACAAGAACTCCGCGTCATCAACACAGAAAAACAGCCATTCATGGCACAAGGATTAGTTTCATAGCACAGCAAAAGAGCCAAAACTATACAAAAATGGCTAAAAAATTAAAAAGCGCATTGCACCCACTAAGAACGCACGCATGCGCGCAACATCATCGTATATCGGGCGCATAAGCGCGGCTGTGGGGTGCAAAACCCGCGCGCCTGCCAAACGACGCATTTATGAAACTGGTCGGCCTCCCAACCACTATTGGATCAGCTCCCAAGTCGATTTGACATTAAATCCGAGCTCAATCTGCGTGGGGAGGCTGGTCAAAGACCTAATGGTGCCCTAAAGG
>JASDQU010752669.1:22231-35114 GCA_032191745.1 Picea mariana | reverse complement strand
TCAAGAAACAAAGTGCTAGGGTGTATACACTTCTAGGCCCTAGTGCCTTGTTCTCCTTAGCCCTATTATGTAGTAAATACTTATGCAACAATAACCAAATGCAAACCTCTAGAGTGATAGCACTTTAGGGCTCTAGGGTTTCACTAGTTACTAGATCAATTTATTGAAATCTTGGCAAATACAAAAGTAAGAAAGTAGCACCTTAAGTTTCTTACTTCAAGCATTAAATATACCATGCAATTTCATAATCTTGTATGAGCAAATAAAACCATACAATAAATTATTCAATATGAAAAAAGCATATTCTACTTACTTGCACCAAGAATAATCATGAATATACCATGCAAGATCACCATAAAACTTCAAAAAATGATCCAAGTTGCAAAGAGAAGCCTTAAACAAGAGTAGCACCTCCTTATTTCAGCCAATAACCCAAGAGGGATGAAAAATTCAGTCCTCCTCTTGTCCAATGACAAATATGATGAAAATTGAATGTAATTTTGCCTTATTTATATAAAATCGTGATTTTAATTAAGTTTTAGGTCAAAAAGACAGGCTAACCTAGCTAGTTTCTTACAAAAAATAAATTTTGGGCTAAATAAAATTAATTTGCTACTGAAAACCCCTTTAAGAGTGATGTCATGCCCTTCTAGGGTGATGTTGAGCTCTCATGGTGGATGTCTTGCCTCTAATGATGGAACGTTTCCCCTCCTAGGGCTCAATCTCACCATCTGCTCCCAAAACATTGTGCAAATTCATGTCTTTCACTGGGGCATCACTGCATGAAGCCCTRGCCCCTCTAATATGACGGAATGGGATAGATGGATGGTCTCTAGGCATCCCAATGCCATTGTCCAAGTGAATGAAGGTAGGGATCGTCCATCTAATGCCTACCAAAGTGCCTCCAAAGGCAACGACTTCATTCTTCATGATATTATCCTTCAATGTACCTGTGCACCGGGAAAGGTCATGCATGAACAACAAGTAAGCCCTCTAGGGGTTAATAAGTCACAAGGATAATAGCATGTAAATCACATCCAATAATTAAATTACCTAAACTTGTGCATCAAACCCCCTTTAACCCCAAACGAATGCTCAAAGACGTTATGTAATTTGACAAGTTAGTTTTGGAGAGGGTCTCAAGGTGTCCTATTGGGCTAACCTCTCTTACGTTTGGGGTGTTTCCCAGGTGTAATATAGTCCAAGTCATGTAAGTGTATGAGGTGGCATGGGGTGCATGTGATAACAGGGAAATGTAGAGTCTTACTTGTGGGTGCCTTTATGGAGGGAGAGTTTCCTTTATGGAGGACGAGTTGCACCTTGTCATGAATGCAATTGTTTACTAGCCCATTCATTGCCTTTTATTCTTAGATTTATTTATTTTGATATTTTTCTCTTGTGCTTCAAGGAAATAGTTAAGGGCCATTGTCCTGGCTTGATGACCATAGGTGACAATGTTATCCACAAACATTTCATGGAAATGAGAAGGTTGGCTCATGATGAGACCCCCTTTCTCTTGGCTATGCCACCAAGAGCCACTACCCTGGTTTGGTAACCATATAGGTGGTAATGTCATACCACTACATGCCCATGGTCATAATAGGTTGACTTGTGATGAGACTTCCTATCCATAAACTAGTATCTTGAGTGTTTATGTTATCTTGTGGGTCCCCTTTTCTTACTAAGAATCTTTTCACTGCTTTCTAGGGGATCCCTAGGCGAATCATCTCGAAGGTTTGAAAATTGGATTTTAACTCTTGCCATCTACTTTAACCCTATGGGCCTTTGGCCCCTTCTTCCCACGACGTAAGGTACAACCCTTCATAGTGTAGCCAATCCCAATGCCCAAAAAGGAAAGGGGGGATGGAAGGAATAGAGATGGAAAGTGGTAAGTATGGAGGGAACGGGCGATGACTCTTCAAATATCCACCCAGTAGAAACCCATCCTAAAGGTAAATCAACTTACCAGGGCACTGTGTCACCCTTCCAAGTTTGAACGAGGCAGAGAGCATAATTTCCAAGAAAAATCATGAAATGAAGAAGGATTCAATACAACATGTTCAAGTGCTTCAAAAATCAGAGTGATACATACCATGATACCCGGTCTCATTACCTCATGGAGTAGGACTCATTGCTACTTCAGAACGAGTTTAGTGTGATGGATATTGTTGTTAGTGATACGTGGACTGAACTGAAGAAAAGAGGGGCCCTCCGGGGCCATGCTTAAGTCATCTGGCTCTCGGTATTCCATGTCTAGGACATGTGGGTCCTGAGACATGATCTCCTTAGTTATCCCTAGTCTAGGGGATAACAATATAGAATGTGTTGATTTTGTTATTCTCAAATTTATTAAGGTTTGCATGATAAAATCATGGTGATTTCCCCTCATTTTCTTATATTTTATTTTCCCTCGTGATGTTTAGTTCATTGAGAAATTGAAAAGAGATTTAAAGAAATAATCAGTCCATATATATATATATATATATATATAATGGTCCAAGATGGGAATTGGGAGTACAAGGGGCTATGAGTTCAAAAGAGAAAGAGGAAAATGGGGGCATAAAAAATAAATATTTTATTGTCAATTGTGAGTTGAAGAACTTGCATATTTTCCATCACATGCCCTGAATGAAGCTTGTCAATACCATTGACGTATAAGGCTAAATATGAATGGATGAATTAGTTGGCAAGGGAAAGTCCACCTCACATAAAGAGAGAGTAAGAAACATACCATCATGTTTGGTAATACATAGATCTTCTTGTTCCATTCTCCTCCATCACCATAGAACATTATAGGCTATGTTCTCATATGGTATTGGCACTCCAAATTTGTAATTACCCCAAACTAGCCCCAAAAATTGACGATTAGGAAGGTTCCATGAACTTAGAAGCTAGGCAAATAGAAAATGATTCCCTACTTCATACAACTACTTATTGACTACTATTGAGCCAAAGAACTACTCCATCGGACTTTACCAAAAGGCAATCAATAGTTGGGCTCTTTTTACTTGCACTAGAGCACAAGTTGGTAGTGTTTTCACAAGGGATTGCATAACTAAGAAGGGAAATTCCCAAGTCGTGTTGTGTATCACTACAAGAAGAGAGTTTCATTGTTAATTGATAGTTGGACAAAGTGATTGTATTGTTTTGTAGTTGAATGATTTGCAGAGCCGTGAGAGATATGGGTTGGGTTGAGTGTGTTGAGATTGTAATTGGTTTCTTGCCTCGGTGGCCTCGCAACCAACATGGGGGTGGCATCTATAGTGGATGACTATTGTTGGTAGATGGATCACTCTCGTGCAACTAATTTGTTGGAGCACTTTTATTTAAAGATAAGTTGTATAATCTTTGTTTACAGTGTTGCAATCTAACTCTCTTATTTATGTTATGATGACGAAATTTGTGTATATGTTGTTTTATGGATTTGCACAGGGATAAATATGAATTCACTACCATGTTTCCCATGATTATATGTTTCAATCCCATTGCTACATATTTAGTTTTGCACCCATGCATTCATTGGTAGTCAATTTTTTTGCCAAGGAAAACCTAGTTGACAAACCCCTTAGAACTTCCTTACATTTTGTAGATGGCATCCAATGCAAACCCATTAGAGCCGATTAAGATGCCTAATCTAGTAGTGAAATTGAGTGGGCCATGCGACAAAGGCATCCAACCCACGGGATCCACCATGATACCTCCTGCATGAATCTCAAATCTCTCAACCACTGAGGCTAGCTCACTAGGATTAAGAAATGGCAATCAATTAAATCTATATTTCAAGTTGATTTGTTTGAAATTGGTGAGTGTGGTTGGTGAAAGGTTGAAATTCAAAATTAGTTCAAGTTGGTATCCATTTGTTTTTTGGGAAGGCATGGATGGGTATGCTACATTTTCCCTCATTATAAAATACACATACACAACAAAACCCCTCCAAATCCATCTCTACCTCCATGTTCTGTGATAGATTCCCAACAAATTGAGATAAGACTAAACCCAAAATATCACAAAGGGAGAAAATAAAATAGGTGTCCACCGCTAAATCAATGCTAGCATCCTAGCCAAAGTAGAGAAGAATCCTTTCTATGTTCATGCAAAACAAGACTATGGTAAAGCAAGCAAGAGACGAATCACACCTATGAGGAAATCACAAACACAACCATAGGCTCCATATTTCTTCTTGTTTGTCCCACCTGCCCGGCCACATGTAAGTTAACAACAAAATATTCTGATATATCTACATATATCAATCAATCAACTAATCGAACCAATCAAGCATAGAAAAATAAATTATTACGTAACAAACTCACCTTTGTAGTGGTTGGTTAGTGGGTTAGTTGATACTTGAAACCAAGTATTGTCGCCATGCTTTGGTTGACTCTGGGTAGATAAGTAATAATTGTTGAAAGAGTTAAATCCCTTGATTTGCAGGAATGCAATTGTTGGTCCATGGAATTCCCACAAAGACTAGTCAAACAAGGGGGATTTGAAAAAAGATCTACCTCCCAATAATGACATCAAATGAGAGATGAGTAGTGAAATAGCCGACAATGGAGCTCAAATATGACACAAAATCTTGTAAGCAATGCTTGACAAGAATTTGAACCTTACAATGCAACCGTTGAAAGTGAAAATGCAAGGTAGTGAATCGACTATTCCATAGTGGGAATCATACACTTTGAGCTTCATGGAAAGATGTTTTAGTGGACAATGCAACCTCTCAATTTTTGGCACTATGGAGGTTGATGTTGTTGGATTACTGAGAGGGAGGGTGAATCAGTAATAGTGTAATTATAATCATTTTTCTTCAAATGTTATATCAATGTAAAATTATTATCCAATAATGAGCAGTAAGAAATAAACAATCATGCACATACACAGTACACCAATGTTTTACGTGGAAACCCAAATCGGGAGAAAATTACGAAATGCTTTTTCTTATATATCTTGAAGAATTACATTCATTGGAAGCACCAACTTCCTTTGTTTTCCAGCGACAACTGGAAGGAGGCTCCAACCCCCTAGTTCAACCCCCTAGTTTCTCAGGCTACAACCTAAGGGAATCTCCAACTCTCCAATTCTCTGGCTACAACCAGAAGGAGGCTACAACCCCCTATGTTCTCTGGCTACAACTGGAAGGTGGCTACAACCACCTGTCCTTGCCCCATCCTTCCACCCTGAAGTAGAAGTAGAATGATGGAACCACTATCACACTATCACTATGAGATATACCGCTGTAAACCTGTACCAATAAATCTGAACCATGAATCAACCATGAATCAACCATGCATCAACCTGTACCTCAACCTGTAATCGACCTGTACCATAAACAAGTCCATCAACCATGCACCAACCTGTACCAAACAACCTATAATCAACCTGTACCATAAACAAGTGCATCCAACCATGTACCAAGTATTTACCAATCAAGTGTCAACTACTCATCAACTNTTCTCTGGCTACAACTGGAAGGTGGCTACAACCACCTATCCTTGCCCCATCCTTCCACCCTGAAGTAGAAGTAGAATGATGGAACCACTATCACACTATCACTATGAGATATACCGATGTAAACCTGTACCAATAAATCTGAACCATGAATCAACCATGCATCAACCTGTACCTCAACCTGTAATCGACCTGTACCATAAACAAGTCCATCAACCATGCACCAACCTGTACCAAACAACCTGTAATCAACCCGTACCATAAACAAGTGCATCCAACCATGTACCAAGTATTTACCAATCAAGTGTCAACTACTCATCAACTATGACTCATCAATATGTACCAACATCATCAACTATACACCTCATGTATGTGCCAACTCATCAACAACTTGTCTCAACCATGTACTCAACATGTACCTCAACCAAAAGCCCTCATCAATTTCATCATCCAAATCTGATTTGTAGCTCTATAATAGACCTGGTGTATATGATCACATTCCTGCAAACCTTCCTTAACTTTAACAACAAGAGACTAGCATTTTCATCAAACTTGTCTTTAGTCTCACATACCTAGTTTTGGATTAGTCAACAACCCTAACTTGAAGTAATCATAACTTTGAACCTGTAATGTATAAAGATATGAAATGGATACACAATGTTCTTTAGTGTCTTTTATGCAATTCCTCCAGGTGTCACTACTTGAACCTCTCAGAAAAGGAGTTATAGCAAAAATGGCATACCTTGTTGAATTTTGGCTTATTCTCGAGAGCGACCTTGTAGAGCATGCCCCACACAAAATATTTGTTGAATTGATATGAAACTATTACACAACATACTACAGACTGTACCCTAACCAACACATTTTGTCTCACTTAATTTGGATCTGTTATGAATAATCTATGACATTTTTACCCGAAACACCTGTTTTTGACTAGTTTCAGGACTAGCCACAAACCCTATTTTCCACAGAGTGTAACTCCCAAAATTCAACGACCCACAAGATAAAAAAATTACCACATATACTTGGGTATGTTTTCTCAATGGAATATCAATTTCAAGGTCTCAATCATTATAGAAAAACAGTTATAGCGAAAATGGTGATATGACCTGTAAATAACATACCTTAGAAAGCACCATCAAAAGAATTTATCCTTCCTTGCATTTCGGCCTTCTTTTCTTCACCTTCCCTTATAAATTTGGCTGAGATATCCTTTGTTACCTTAGACACCTATAGATATTCAATATGCTCAAGTGTGATTAAAATTAGAGAGCCTTGCCTCTTATTTATACTCTCCAAGTAGCTTTCTTAAAAACATCTTCTAGGTCACTTGGCCCACTTTCCTTATTTTAGGGTTAACCCACTTCTAATTTCTCCATTAAATTTATTATTGAAATAATTTATTTTGTACTCACTTTGAATTATAATACACTCATCACTTCACTTTATTATTACCTTTTAAAATCTCTTAAACCACTTTTACTACTTTGACCTTTTGGGGCTTCTAGATGACATATGAGGGTCCTCCAACTTCGTAAGGCCATAACTCTCAAACCGTGAGGATTTATGTGACATTCCACGTACCACCAGAAATGGAATGACATGTACTATCCATATAGAATAGTATTACCTTCAAATATATCAAAACTCATATGGTTATCCATCAAACAAACTTGGGTCCATTACCCAAACCTGGGTTCTCCAACTTCACATGGTCATAACTCTCTAACTGTGAGGAGTTATGTGACTTTATACATACCACCAAAAATGGAATGACAAGCACTATCCATATAGGATAGTTTCCCTGACAAATTCACTTTCCTTCATCTCATTATTCCACAATTAAGCATGGGTTCTCTTACTCCACAAAGCGTCTTCCAGTGAGGGATTTCACCATAAGGGGACCACTTTGGAGTTCATCCATATTTACTTCTTATCAACCATGACAAAACAATAATGAGTCATATTTACCTCAAACAATCTTGGGTCCATTACCCAAACCTTTGTGCTACGGGGATTTCTTCAAGGGTTGACATCAATGACAACTAGCCTTAATCAACAATCTCCCCCTTTGGCATTGATGGCAACACTCTGATGCAATACTGAAATCATATCACTCATGCTCCCCCTGGAACCATGCCTCTATCCTTTGCATCTGATAAATCTACCTTTGTCCTCTGCATCTGATAAATCTATCCCCCTCTGTCATCAATGGCAAAGGTATCTTTTCATCTGGGGATGCTCCCCCTGACTGAACTGTCCTCTTATGGTGCTTCCTCGTGTACATATAAGACATATAAGTGTTAAACATTATTTTCATCATCCCTATGATTGTTAATGATGTAAACCTATATGTTGCCTTCAGAGGGGTCAGTAGCCTGAATTCCTAAAGAAATAAGGGAGAAGAACTTTTCTTGAGAGAAGAAGTTGTGTTTTCGTCTGTAAAAACCCTATTTTGGAGGATTTCCGAGGGCTGCACCATAGCTAGGGTGCGAAAATGCCTGATTTCCATAGGCTACACTATATCTAGGGTGTGGAATTTCCCAAGGTTGCACTATAGCCAGGTCACGGTGGCCTTCGTATGTGGGAAAAATAAGCATTTTCTCGATGGTTCTAGAAGGAGAAGCTTCTATGGTGAGGTGGCTTCCAAATGGTTTGGATCTTACTCACTTTCATGATTTAGTTGGATCATCCTAACCTCATCACCTTATCCTCTTCAACTTATAAAAGGAGAGGATCTCTCATGGAGAAAGTTAGCTTGGCTTGGGATTAAACTTGATTGAGTTAGATTTGGCTTGGAATTATTAGCTTGGTTAGAGTGGCTTTGAGCTTTGCTTTTGTCAAGATAGATGTCAGATCTATAGTCTCAGAATTCTTGGATCAGAAATGTGTGGGAAGCAAGGAACTGTTGGGAGGAACCTTATGACATCAAGGCATCCGGTTGTAATCTCTCTTCCTATTATTTAATATAATACAGTGGCATGTTTCTTTCCCATAGAATTATCTTTATTTTATTGCATAATTCCTTGATCATATGCATAGGTTGTCATTGAATATACTTCTACTGCTTTCACTTTTGTTAGTTTGTGTCTCACTGTAGGATCAGTATCACAAGAGCACCAGAGTGAAACAAGAACAAAAAAGACATAAGTAAACGACATTTAAAGGTATGTCTATCGTATTTTGTTCAGTAGTAAATTCGATGATTAGAGCCTAGGGAAAGTGCCATGTCCTGTCATGTTTTGTTCTAGATCCAGGTGGATCTAGAGAGATTAGTCTATGTCTGCATTTACCGATTTATCCGACAACAATAATGACTCATTATTGTTTTATCAACCATGAAAAAACAATAATGAGTCATATTTACATCAAACAATCTTGGGTCCATTACCCAAACCTTTGTGCTACGGGGCTTTCTTCAAGGGTTGACATCAATGACAACCAGCTTTAATCAACAATCTCCCCCTTTGGCATTGATGGCAACACTCTGATGCAATACAGAAATCATATCACTCATGCTTCCCCTAGAACCATGTCTCTATCCTCTGCATCTAATAAATCTATCTATGTCCTCTGCATCTCATAAATCTCTCCCCCTCTATCATCAATAGAAAAGGTATATTTTCATCTGGGGATGCTCCCCCTGACTGAATTGTCCTCTTATGATGCTTCCTCATGTACATCTAAGACATATAAGATAAGCATTAAAAAATCATTCAAAAAGCATTCATTTTGGAGTAGAAATAACTCCAAGTCTTTGGCGAAGATATTCAAAGGCTTCCTGTGGAAGTGGTTTTGTAAAAATGTCTTCCACTTGTTCTTTTGTGCCCACATACTCAACTCTGATGTTCTTTTCTACAATCTGTTCCTGTAGAAAGTGATACTTGATTAGAATGTGCTTCGTCTTGAAGTGCATCACCGGGTTTTTTGAGATACTGATGGCACTTGTATTATCACAATATATTGGAATAGGCTCATCATACTCAACATGTATATCTGTCAAAGTTTGTTTCATCCAAATAACGTGTGTACAATATGTTGTTGCTACAATATACTTTGCCTCGGCCGTAGATAAAGATACTGATGATTTTTTCTTGCTTAGCCATGATACTAAACACTCACCCAAGTAGAACATCGCTCCACTGGTGCTTTGTCAGCCATCAATACAACCTGCCCAATCTGCATCTGTGTAGGCAATAAGTGATAGATCCTTTCCTTTTGGATACCATAATCCAAACTCTTATGTTCCTTTGAGATATCTGAAAATCCTCTTCACTACTAATACATGTGATTCCTTTGGTGCTGCTTGAAATCATGGCACCTGTCCAACTGCCTGCATTACATCTGGTATGGATGTTGTCACATATAGTAAGCTACCAATCATTGACTTGTATTGCCTCTGGTCTGTAGACTTTGAATCATTATTTTTTCTCAACTTGCAACTGGTTTTCATAGGAGTGGTAACTGGTTTGCAATCTTCCATTCCGAACCTCTTTAGCATTTCTCTTATATACATAGTTTGAGAAATAAAAATTTCTTGGTTTCTTTGACATATATGAAGACCCAAAAAGAAGGATAGTCCTCCAAGTAATGACATTTCAAATTCATTTTGGCCATCCTTTGCAAATTTCTGGCTTAACCTGTCATTAGTACTTCCAAAACAATATCATCAACATAAATTTCAATTAATAAAATATTACCTTGAGTTACCTTGATGTAGAGGTTGTTTTCTACGCTTCCTTTCCATAGTTCGTAGGGAGTTTTTTCATTGTTGTTTCTAAGCATTACTCTGGTTTGAATGTGAACTGATGTGTGCACTGCATGTATCCAAAAAATATCTGTCAATTTGGAATCCATTAGCATTGTTCGAGCCATTTCCTGTGTAATTATCATCCATTATGATAATGTTCATTTTTCTTTGAATCACTCTTTGAACCAATCTATGAATCCATTATGTCGTCCACTATCATATATAAATCCAAACCTGCTAAGTGTTCTTAGGAATCCATCTCTTTCTATACTGTCCAAGACTCTACTTGTGAATTGTCCATAATGTTGACCCATTTATCACTATACTATCATGAAGTCTTGATTAATCTATCAAACTGTACTTTTGCTAATTGATTGCTCTGAATCTGTCTTCTCAAACTCTGCAAGTTGCTCGAAGGATGGTTCTTTGGTTTGCCACAACTATCACATAGGCTCCCCCTGTCTAATATTCATATTACTTGGGAGTCTCTAAGCCGGATGGGTCAGAACAATTCTTGCTCTGATGTGTATTCATCATCATCTTCATTGGTAGATTCATTATCTCTCTTATCTCTAACTTCTTTCTTTCTATTTGTGGATTCATCTTTCATTACAATGCCTGAAAGTACAATCTCTTGAACCTGTTCCTTATTTACATGTTCTTCCTTTCTTTTAGTTATTTTCCAAACCTTTATGTATCTGACATCTTTCCTTTTCTCTATAGAATTTTCTTCATCTCGTTTTATTGCCAATCTTGCGATATATGGTACTTGGTCTTTGTTCACATGTTCTTCCTGTTTTCTTATCCATACTTTCTTATATCTGATATCGGTATTCTCTTTCATAGAAGTATCGATCATGCTTCTACAATCACTGGTTATGTGTCCATAGTTATGACATTTGTAACACTCAATGTTACGTGCGACCACATAGGCATGGTCTGCTTGAACATTTCTTTTATAATCCCTGCAATCTGCAACCTTATGTCCAAAGTTAGTACGATAAAAACAATGACCATAAAATAAATTTTTATACCTGGGAGTGAATGATCATCTTTGGTGTAGTCCTTTTGAATTTCCTTGACTAATCATGATCATGATTGAAGCTTCTTTGTGGATTGAACATGGATGGTATTCTTGAAGATGTATCTTCAATAGTTTTCTTATATTCTGGTTGACCATGATTCCTTCCCTTGAGTACTTCTTCATAACGCTTTCTACTTTCTTCATTCTTATTTCCTAGCAACATAGAGTGCTTCTCTTCATTCTCTAAAACTGATGTGGATGTTTCTGTCTCTTCAACGTTCTTGTTGAGCTTGACAATTTTGACTCTTAGTGTGACAAATTTTTCTTCAAGATTCCCAACCTCTTCTTCTTTCTTCATTATTTGAGACTTCGTGACCTCTTCTGTTCTCTTTGCTTCTTCAAGTTGGATTTTCAATGTAATTATTTCTTCTTCTGGCCTTTTCTCTTCTTGACCAAACTCTTCCTCAAGTTGGTTTAATTCATTGGTTCTTTCCTTGAGATGATCCATCAATATTTTTTCTCTCTTTTCTGCTTCTTCCTTTCGTGCTACTACATTGGCTTCTAAACATTTCTTTTGATATTNCTTGATGACCTGCTGATCCTTTTCAGAACCTTAAACACTTTGCTTTTGCTTCATCAATTCTTTCTTGGATGACTTGTTTTCTTCTCTTTCTTTCATTAGATATTTAATTGCACTGATCAATTTTTCTATGTAATCAACTTCTGCTTCATCATACTCTTCCTCTTCTGAATCTGTCTGACATGATGAGCATCTTTCTTCTTGTTCTGTATCTGCATCTTCTTTTGCATTTTCTGAATCTTCGATGGGTGAAGAATATATGTCATGTAACTTATCCCAAAGTTCTTTGGCTGATGAACATTTACCAACCTTTTCTCTTACCGGTTTAGGTAATCCTTTCCAGATGAAATCCATTGTTATTTTGTTATTCTTCTTCAATTCCTTCTTGGTTGCAGTCTTTTCCCTTTCTGAACTATCATATCCTGTAACAACTGATAGCCAAATATAATGTCCTTGTGCCTGTAAAAATACTCCCGTCGTTCTACTCCACATCTCATACTTAAAACCAGTCTAACCATTAAACATTGGTACTCCATTCTCAGAATAATCCATGATTCCTTCTAGTGGTTAAATTGTTTCCTGAAGGAGCCTCACTCTGATACCAATTGTTGGATTACAGAGAGGGGGGGTGAATTAGTAATAGCGTAATTATAATCCTTTTTCTTCAAATTTTATATCAATGTAGAAGTATTATCCAATAATGAGCAGTAAGAAATAAACAATCACACACATACACAGTACACCAGTGTTTTATGTGGAAACCCAAATCGAGAAAAAATCACGGAATGATTTTTCTTATATGTCTTGAAGAATTACATTCATTGGAAGCACCAACTTCCTTTGTTTTCCAGCTACAATTGGAAGAAGGCTCCAACCCCCTAGTTTCTCAGGCTACAACCTGAGGGAAGCTCCAACTCCCCAATTCTCTGGCTACAACCATAAGGAGGCTACAACCCCCTACGTTCTTTGGCTGCAACTGGAAGGTGTCCACAAACACCTGTCCTTGCCCCGTCCTACCACCCTATACATGTATCAACCATGCATCAACCTGTACCTCAACCTATAATCAACCTGTACCATA
>JASDQU010752668.1:42767-53534 GCA_032191745.1 Picea mariana | reverse complement strand
CCAACCATTCTCATCAAGGGAATCATATCAATCAATTACTTGACATCAACCAATGACATCAATCAAACCAAACCATTTACATCAATGACATATGATCCAACAATCTCCCAAGTAATCAAACCATTGGCATCAATGATAAACCATTGACATCAATGACAACATGTTCCAACAGCATCGACATAACTCTTTTGTTGATCTTGCGCTTCTTTGATCCTTTGTATTATTATTTTCATTTGATCTTCCATTTATTAGATCGCTTTTGGTCCCACCAGGGCCCTATCCTCAAGCCGATCCCAACTTAAAGGTGTCTGACACGGTCGCCCATAAAGATACTTGAAAGGCACCATCTTAGTGGTGCTTTGGTAACTGTTGTTATATGCGAATTATACAAGTGGAAAGAATTCTTCCAAATTCTTTTGTTGTTCCATCACGTACATGTGCAACATGTCTTCCAATAATTGGTTTGTTCATTCAGTTTTCCCTTATGTCTCCGTGTGATACGCAATACTAAAGTTAAGTTGGGCTCCCAAGGCCTCTTGGAAACTAGTCCAAAATCGTCCAGTAAACACCAATCATCGATCAAATATAATCTTCTTAGGCATGCTATCTAGCCTCACAATCTCACTGATGAAAACTCTATCTATGTCAGGTGTCTGATATGCCGTACGCACAAGAATAAAATGAGCACTCTTCATCAGAGTGTCAACTACCACAAAAATCGAGTCGTGTCTCCTTTCTGTTAATGGAAATAAAACAATGAAATCCATCAAAATAACCTCCCATTTTGATTCTGGAATAGTGTGTGGTTATAGTAATCCTATTGGATGTCTATGTTCAGCCTTTATATATTGACATTCTAGACATCTTTCCACATAGTTGACTATGTCTACCTTCATTCCTTTCCAAAAGAATAAGGGTTTAAGGTCATCCCTCATTTTCGTGACCCCTAGGTGAGCCATGTACACTGCTTTATGAGCCTCATTTAGGATCAAACTCCTCAACTAGTCGTTCGGTGGCACGTAAATTCAATTTTTAAATCTCAATAATCTGTTGTCGTCAAACGTAAATCCTTCAAATCTTAGTACCATCATTGGATTTTGTCCGATAAAATCCTTAACCTCTTTATACCAGTCATCGTCGCACTGTAAGGTTAGAATATTTTCACATAGATTAGTCTGAAGAGGCAACACTGAATAGATGTGTGGTCTTCGACTCAATGCATCAGCCACTCATTTCACTGTTCCCTTTATGTAAGTAATCTTGAAATCATACTCGCTAAGAAATTTCGACCAACGTCGTTGTCACGCGTTCAGGTTGTTTTGTGTAAATATGTGCTATAGTTCACAGTGGTCTGTTTTTAGTTCAAATTTTCATCCAACAAGATAGTGTCTCCAAACCTTCAAGGCATATACAATGGATGACAACTCCAAATCATGCGTCGCATAGTTCTCCTTATGCCTTATCATTTTCCATGATATGTAAGTGATCACTCGACCGTCTTGCATAAAGACTCTGCCTAAGACTTCCTTGGATGTGTCAGTGAATACCAAGAAGTCTGCATCCATGTCAGGGAACTTTAGTATCGGTGTTGTTTTCAACAACTCTTTGAGCCTCTGAAATGCTTCCTTGCATTTCTCGGTGCAAACAAATTTCTTGTTCTTCTTCTGCAATTCCGTGATCGGATTTGCTATATTCTAAAATCCCTTGACAACCCATCAATAGTATCCTACTAAACCCATGAAGCTACGCACTTCCGGGACATTTATCGGTGTAGGCCATTCCAGAATAGCCTCAACCTTTGTTGGATCCACGACTATACCTTCGTTGAAGATGACATTCCCTAAGTAGTGAATATTTGATTGATAAAATGAGCATTTATACAATTTCCCATACAATTTGTTCTCTCACACACACTATAGTACCAAGCACAAGTGCTCATCATGCTCCTCCATCATCTTAGAGTAAATCAAAATATCATTAATGAATACTTGGACGAACTTGTCCAAGTACTCGCAGAAAACCCCATTCATCAAATGCATAAATACACCTGGGGCATTTGTCATTACAAACGGTAAACTAGTAAAATCGTAATGTCCTAATCTCACCTTAAAGGCGGTCTTAGAGACGTCATCCTCCTTGATCTGCAGCTGGTGATACCTTGATCTCAAGTTGATCTTTGAAAACACCGTTGCACCCTTCATCTGATCAAATAGATCATCAATCCTTGGCAATGAATACTGATTCTTGATCGTTGCCTTTTTCAATTTACGGTGGTCAATGCAAAGTCTTCACAACCCATCCTTCTTTTGTATGAAAATAACAGGTGCACCCCATGGTGACACACTAGGACGTATCAGTCTCAGGTCTAGCAACTCCTTCAGTTGCTTTATCAACTCCTTTAACTCCATGGTCGACATATGATAAGGAGTTCTCGCTATTAGTTGAGTCCCCAGTTTTAGGTCTATGGTAAATTCCAATTCCCTCTCTAGAGACATCCCTAGTAACTCCTTTGGGAAGACATCCTCAAAGTCTCTCACCATAGGAAGGTGTCTGAGACCTTCTTCTACTCCCTTTTCATTTAACGCAAGGATTGCATAAAGCTTACACCCCTTGCGCATTCTCTTCCGTAGCTGCAAGGAAGAGATGAACCTCAAGGAAACTCCCTGGTTCCGACTTACAATCATGTGTCTATGTCCCTCATCATCAACCAAGCTCAACCCTTTCATCTTCCAATTGAGTATCGCCTCATGCAATTCCAACCAATCCATACCGATCACGACATCATAAGATCCTAAGATCGTGACGTACAGGTTGGACCTGGTGACAAAATATCCTAGGTTAAGGGTATAGACTGTAACCTTTCCTCCAACCTTTTGTTTGGCTCACAAATCCGTCTCTACAAAGCTAAATTCATCCTATTCATCTGCCTTTACCTTAATCCTCTTTAGCACTGCACCATAAATGAAACTCTTGGTAGCACTGGGATCTATCAAAATACTAAGGGTCTGGTCAGCGATGGTACCTGACGTCTCGAGCACAGTCGACTGGTGCTCTTCTTAGCAGTTGTTCACAGTTGCATGAATATGATGGGCCTTGCCCAAATCTCCCATGATAGTGGGTTCGGCTAATCTAGACACTCTAGTCCTCTCCTCGGGGCAGTCACACTAGTAGTGTGGCTCCCCACATGTCCAACATCCCTTCTTCGGTCCAGTACTCCTGGTACTCGAAGTAGAAGCCGACGGCCCTCTGGCCTGGAATCCTGGTTTGTTCTGCTGAATAGGACTAAACTGTTGTTGTTGCGGTCGACATTGTTGTTGATATTGTGGTCCTCGGTAAGGATTTGGCTACTAAGGCATTGGTCGTAGAGGTGTGGTGAAAGTGATTCCTATCTGGAATCTATGACATCATGGAATCTATCTAGCTGGTGTCTATTGTTGCTATGCACCAGATGACACCTACCCTATTGGTCTCGTTAGAGTCCTACTCTGACCCCCGCTGATAAGATCCTCCTCTGCTATGAGGGCCTTCTGGACGACATCATGCAAGGTTCACGGCATCAAAATCCTAACCTTTGCACGAATGCTAACATTAAGTCCGAACAAGAACCTATTGACCTTAATTTTCTTAGTATTCAGGTGCAGAGCATACCAAAGAAACTCCATAAAATGGGCCTCGTAATCGGGAACCGTATGACTTCCCTGTCTCAAGGCATTGAACTCATTGAGCTGACGCTCAATGAATTCCTCTGATAGGTACCTCTCTCGAAACCGTTCCTTGAGCAATTCCCATGACACATCTTCGACGACCATGTTCAATTGTGGCAGGAGTGTCTTCCACCATAGAAGAGTGCTCCCCTTCAGTTGAAATACTACTATGTGGACCTTCATTTTGGAGGTATAGTCACAAATTAAAAATCACATCACCATATTCTCCAACCACGCCTCGACTACTGCGCTATTCAAGGCACCAAATAACTCGGGAAATTTGACCTTCTTGAGCTCGCGGTGAATGCTACCAGTACCAACCAGAGCACACGGTGGAACCTTAGGGGGTGTCAATGCCCTGGCCTCATCTCTGTCCAAATGATTGATCAGTATTTTAGACATCTGCTAGAAGGACCTCATAAGCCCAACCACATCACCCATCGCTATCTGCTCCTACCCGACAACCTATTCATCTCCGTGGGGGTTAGAACAGGCGTGTATGCTACTGGTCATCGTGCCTCCTCCCCTAGAGCCCCGTCATCTGCCTCTGTCGCATCCTCTAACCATGATTACCTGCATGAATACAAGTCAAATTAATTAGCAACATCATAATCAAATATCACATCAACGAAATCCATAGTGATTCCAAGTTGTGGGTTGAACCTGCTCTGATACCATGTGTAACAGCCCCATTTCTTTACGACTAAAAGTGAAGGAATTTTTTTTTTGTTTGGAAGGAAAGAAACAACGACAATAGTTAAACCACACAATTGGATGATGAACACACTCATGCATATCAGGAAACCGACAACAACGACTCAACGCATTAGCACGATGAGCAACTGGGTGAAACATGTGTAAATCAAAAAGATAGAAACAACTACCCACCCAACACAACCATAACAATGCCTACAAGCTAAAGGAAAACATCCACAATCTCGACAAAATGGTCCCGACGACCAGTCACCAGAACCTCTATGGCATGCAAAACCCAACACATAAAGGCGTTACAACCCAAGGGCCAACAATGGGCTTACAATGATCAACACACCCACAACGGGAAGCACATACTCTGGCCAAGTTATCCTTCGCCTCTATACAATAGGGCATGCCATGATCCCCTCATCAGGAATCATGTTGTCCCCAGGTGATTCTAGTGACTCTAGATGAATCCAACACGCTAGGAGCCGAGTTACTGACAAGAAGACTAAACCCAAACCCCAAGCAACAGGTCGACAAGATGAAATATGACATCATTCAAAGGAAAAAACGCAAGATATTACATGACTTCACTAACCAACCAAACCATTAATTGTTAAGAAAGATGTCTAAGTGCGAAGGAGTGAACTGTTACCTAGCTACTATGGTCATAAATGTTATCATAAGGTGAATCTAGTTAGGCACTGAACAACATCAAGAAATGTTGATTAACATATACCCACTATCCATTAAATTAAGTGAATTGCTGATCTACTCTGCTTATATAATAATCGACTTTGCTATCTAATTTAAGAAGTCTAAATTAATCAATAAATACAAATCTAAATTAACAATTTAAAAATATATAACAATATTAACAATATTAACAATATCATTATACAACACTATTAATTAAACACTATTGACACAATTAATATATCTAACACTATTAACAATATTAATATCTAACTCTATTAAGAATATCAATATATAACACTATAATTATAACACTATTAACAATATTAAATTACAACATGTTGTCTAGCAATATTAACAGTATTAATGTATAAAAAGTTGTCTATTAAATGTCATTCGGTAGCCGTTCTTTATTCCATTAGATAAACATGTTGTCCTTCAATTATTTTTTAATTTAGCAGTATGTATCTCGGTGTAATCAGTTCGCTACCAGCATGCTGGGTATAAGACATTCAGTAATAAATCGCCACGAGGATGCTAATGGTGTTGTTCATTATACATTATATAATTGTCGACTATTATTATACATAAACCATATAAAAAGGGATGTCAATTTAATTATGAAAAATGTCAACGTTGTCATACAATCAATGCTATCTAAAATTAAGA
The DNA here is from genome assembly GCA_032191745.1 of Picea mariana. Classification (NCBI taxonomy): domain Eukaryota; kingdom Viridiplantae; phylum Streptophyta; class Pinopsida; order Pinales; family Pinaceae; genus Picea; species Picea mariana. The sequence goes on along the minus strand of JASDQU010752668.1, from coordinate 47,766 downwards.
TTATTGTCAGCGTTGTCCTTAAACATTAAAATTGTTGAGTAATAAAAATGCAATTAAAGAGGGCTACTATAAATGTTGTTGATTAATTATTCAATGGTAGGTACATTAAATGCGATATTGAAATCTATTAATATTGTTGTATGCAATTAATATATGGATGTGTATACGCGACTTCCATCTGTTAAGCATGGTATAGTTGGCATAAAGATGATATCCCTGATATGAATTAATTACTAAAATTTCATGGGTACTAAACCATAAATAGCTGGTAAATAAACATCATTCTCAATTAAAGGTAACGATCAATGATGTCGACAAATCATTATGTTCTGAATTACCCTCTTATTCTATGATTATTAAATTGCTATATATTGCATAAAAGTCGCATTCATAATTATTATTGTCAACTATAATTAACTCTACCCCAAAACATTGCATGTGGAGTGCTATGAAATAACAATGACCCTCTATTAAAGAATATATCATTGTGCATATTTAAAAAGATAACAATGACACTGGCTATCACCGAGCGTATATTAAAGAAAATAAAAAACCCATATTAAAAAAAATATATCCTTGTGCACCCACGAGATACATATGAATTCGTTGCCACTAAAATGATGTCAATCAATTCGTTGGGTTTACCATTCAATTCGTTGATTTTAATAATGACAAATATCTTAGTTTTAACCTCAAAATCATTGGGTTTCATCAGTGAAAGTTTGTTGAGTTTTATCATCAAAAGGTGTTGAGTTTTATCAAAGAAAATCACAGTCAAATATATATTAAAAACCACATTTAAATTGCACTCAAACAAGGCAAAGGAATGTAAGTTTGCAGTCAATGGAACAGTAAAAATCGTAGTGTAAGGTTCACCGTCAAAAGTAATGAATTACAGAGGAAAGTCGTGGTTGAATGTGTTAAAAACAAAAGGTGATTTTTCCATTTGAACATAATGAATTGCAAGGGGAAAATTTTCATGGTTGAATGTATTAAAACGCAATGTAATTTCGTCATCCAAACATAATGAAACGCATAGGGATAAAATCATGGTCGAGTGTATCGAAAACTCCGAGTAAATTGCCATCAGAAATAATAAATCACATAGTAACAATGGAGTTGTTGTGCCCACAATGAATACAAATCGCTATGTGTAAGATGCCAAGAAGAGTGGGTTGAATGTTGGGTAAGTAAGGGTGAAAATGCAGAGGATAATAAGTGGTTCACAGAGATAAAAGATAAACAATCGCAGAAGTATTCAATCGCAAAAAGGCGCAAGACAATCATTCAACCAAGAACAATCAACAGGGGTAGACAGTTGGGAAAACTATCCTTCACTCATCATCCACACACATAAAAGGGCATTAGAATCTATAGGTCGCCATGCACCGAAGTGAAGATCATCGATTCGGCTCCTTGACGACTGTTGAGGCATGGACTGATGATCTGGGGATGAGGACGAAATATAAAGAAAAATATTTTCATAATAATAAATAAAACAACAGAACAATCATAGCAATCAGGGATCGATTTCCAGGGAAATCAACTCAGTGCAACGAGCATAAGGTTACGATGAGTTTAAGTTATAGATTAAAAACATTGAGTAAAACATTTTTTTTTCACCATAGAAGTACAGTAATGGAAGCGCATGAACAATATTAATCTACCATTTAAAATAAAAGCATGTGTACCATAGCCCAAGGTGATAGCTCCGAGTCATTGTCCCATGCGCTCTGTCTAGTTCCTTCTTGCCGACCGATGTGACTTCATCGATACCTCCTAGCCAAAGCTAGGGGTACTCTTCCTCCCCCTGAGCCCCTTGAGTTGCAAAGGGGCCACACACACTAAACCAAAGAACAAATAGCAATCAACTTGCCTCACAAGGTCGAGCTACCACTCATTACCCGAGCCGGGTATCCCAATTCCCTCAAGATAAGTCAGTCAAGAAAAACATTTTGTAGTGTAACGTTGTGCTTCAAGAAGAGATCCATCCTCCTCCTCTATCCTTTCTATAGAGTTTCTAACTGATTTCTTCCCAAATTCCCATTTAATTTATTTTTCATTAAATTAATTCAGAAAAATCTCCCCCGTACACATGTCACCCATCCCCCTAGTTGCACCAAAATTTAATTTCATTAATTATTTAATTATTCCTATTTCCCTCACCCACCTAAAATCATTCCTAAAATTGCTCCTAGGTGTCCCCATATTCCCTTACTCATTTTAAATGACTTACGGCCTTACTAAATTCCCTGTTGAGTTCAAATTAGAAAGTTCTTAAAGGAAAGATTCCTTACTAAGTTAGTCATTCTGCTTTTTCCTTATGTTTCCCTTTTTCTTTATGTTTCCCCTTTTTCCCTTAGTTTCCTATTTCTTTTAAGTTTCCCTCTTTTCCCTTTTTATCTAAAACTCAAATTAGTCGTGTAGAAAAATTACCTTTTACCCCTTTTTCTTTTTAATTACTAAAATTTATTTAGCCTGTGTAGAAAAACAATCATTTCCTTTTTTTTTAATTTTAATTTCCCAAAATAATTTGATTTTAATAAATTAATTGAATTTCTTACCCCCTTCTAGTCACATGTTTTATTATTATTTTTTTACCACAAGTATCACTTAGACCTAGATTTTAATTTCCTAGGTTGGGTGACACTTTTATTAGGGAAATTTTTTTTTTTTAATCTTACTTATCACGTCATTCATTTTAAGGCTGACTAGGATTATTCACTTACCTGTTAAAATTGAAACGTGCCCTTCAGGACACAGTAGGTTCTCCAAGGGTGTCAGTCACCCTTTTTTGTTTTCCTTGCATGACGTGCCCTTCAGGACACACTACATGCTCCAAGGGTGCCTCTCCCCTCTTTCCATTTTCCTTGCACGACATGCCCTTCAGGATGCACTACGTGCTCCAAGGGTGCCAATCGCCTCTTGGCTAGATTGGTAGACATAAAAAACCCTTGGATTCAATACTTCGTCAGGTGATCTCATGGGATACTAAGGGCCTCTAAGGAATAAGGCCCCTGCCTTATTATGCGCCCCTTAGAATCATTGTGAGCGACTATCGCAGTCTGCCCTCATGGCATCGTGGGTATTATCGAACTAGGTAATCGTTAACCTATAGTTCGAGCCACGATGGGAGTGCTAGTAGGCTATGGCAGGGTTGTTTTCCACACCGCTTCCTCAACATCTCTGGTTGTAGTTTGTGACCCCTCTAGTCCACATGTGAGTATGGTTGGCAAGATATCGTCATCCTACATCATCAACAAATCGTGTCAGCAATAATAATCAATCATCATAACATCTAATCAGATGTACATATGTCATATCTACAACAGTCAACCCCAATAGTTCACTTCCTGACTCGGTTCAGAGTCCAAGGGGTTTCAACGATGCCTCTGCATCCTCGAGGCCAAAACTCCTCCACACTCAGGATAAACCATTCAATAGCACCTGTCTATGTAAATACACAAAATAACATATAATCACATCCATAATGCCTCATAATCATAATCAAACGACGAATAATATAATAATCCAGATCACTTGCAAGAAAGTGTCCTCAAAGAATATTTTTTCTCAGTGCGCGCAAGAGCGGGATGTGACAATTGCATAACAAAGAGTTTGCAAAAAATGTAAGATCTTTTGTGCAAAATTGTTCTAGTGGAATATTAAAAATAATGCATAGATCATATTGGTATCATACTAGTTTTATTTAGTTCTTTTGTGGGAAACTGAAAGTTCTAGAAACTTGCTTAAACAAATTCTCATACCATAGTCATGGAATATGAACATAGTAACAATCGAAGGGATGGATTGGAGGATAGATATACAAAGTTAGAATCACAAGTATCTTACATATCCTACGACATCATAACCCTCATGGTAGCTTTGAAGATAAAATGTAGACCTTTTAGGGAGTTTAGTAGCTCTAAATAAATGATGACTCATATGGGAAATGTGGAGATAAAGAACTAGAAAATGAGCCAAAGAAAGATACCAAGTTCCATATCACCACTTCACAATATATATTCAAAGTGGAAGCAAAAGTGGACATCACACCCTATGAAAATTTGACTGATGTATTAAGTTAAATCAATGATTGAAATAGTTAGAAGTTTATGTTAGTGTTAATAACATAGGAGAAGAGAAAAAAATATCATTTTCCTCTTTGAAGTTAGAGAACCATGCCAAAACCTAGTGGAAAATCCACACATAAATGCTTATACTAGAGGGTGATCCCCTAGTAACTAAGTGGGAAATTTTTAAAATTATTATTAAGTCATAATTATGCCATATTGGGTGTAAATAGGACCAATGGATCCATTAGCATTACTTTTTACAGAAGCAAGGTTATAATGTACAAGAGTATACTACTGAGTTTAAAAAAAAATCAATTATATTGGGAACATCTCCCAAGAGCCCAAATGTACTCAACTATATGGGTGGTCTCACTATCATGTAAGGAGGAAAATGAATCTATTTGAACCTAGAATTAATGATGAGGGTTGTGTGCAAGCACAATGTATGAAAATGGGAAAGAAGAAAGTGAAATCAAATGGATAGAAAGACTACCAAGGTACTTCCAAGGAGGGAGAGAAGAAGTGGAAAGGGAAGGATAAGAAGATAGCATCAACTATTGAAAAATATTAATAAATGTGAATTTTCCCAATAGTCCTTGGTGTATTTCATTGGTGAAGGGGAACTCAAGATTTATTCTATGAATATGGAAGCCAGTAAATTTGGAAATTTATAGAATCCCTTACAATTATGGTTTCATCACTCCATGCGATAACAACTAGTGACAAGATTTTCTCTTTGGGAAATATGAAAGTACAATCAAATGGTTCTAGATATAAACACCACCAAGGTAATTCCAAGGAGGGAGAGAAGAAGTGGAAAGGGAAGGATAATAATATAGCATCAACTATTGATGAGGAATGTGTGCAAGCACAATGTTTGGATATGGGAAAGAAGAAACTACAATCAAATGGTTCTATATAGA